>JAATLQ010000445.1:1116-33107 GCA_013421005.1 Heliconius erato x Heliconius himera
ATTGTTTTTCTAATTCCTTATGCGATTTTCTTTCAAATGATGTGCGATTCACATAAAAAACATATGAGTGCAATTTTCTCCAAAAACGAGTTACGAAAAACATTAATTAAAGGTGATTGCGGCAGGATTTTTTTGGGCAACCCTAGTGTAATCTATTCTACTATCATGTATCATTCTTAAATATAAGTTTCGTTAGAAAATCTGATCCCTACAGTTTTAAACGATGGGATCTCCACCTATTATAATACAATCGTAACTGATCGGTGTCTGTACATGGAAGATATATGAATCAGAAAAATTATTACTTTATTAATGGGGCATTTATTAAAGTAATAGAATCCGAAACAATGATTTTGATTTTTTTTAATGTTTGTCTATATTATTGAGATTATCTATATATATACATGAAAAAATTAGGTTCATTTTGTACTTAAATTCAGAGATTTTTATTTAAAAAAAATGGTTCCGTCATTTTACGCACGAAATATATATTTAAAACGGGAAAAGAAAAATGTTTAACTAGCAATCTGTTCTAGTTTTCTTGTTAAGGAAATATGATTTTCCTGTTTTTCAACACCGTCTTAGCGGAATTAATTATAAACATCCTTTCTTAGCGGATGCCAAGGTTAAGGCCGTAATAGAGATTCATTCATCTTTTTAATAGGAAATACATATTTCCTTATTTTTTAAATATATTTTCTAATATTCATATAACATATCTCGTATATTTGTGAGAAAGCAGAGATACTGTAAAGGTGCTTTACATACTGTAAAGGTCTATTCTTAGGACTATGTTAAATTTGAAACGGTCAAGGAACTCTCTGATTAGTGCTCGCAGAAAATCTCCTGATTATTACTCGTAGTGAGGCCAGTCGTGGCGCAGGGGCACGAGCGTGTGCACTGAATAAACGCCAGGTTGTGAGTTCGATTCCCACTTGAGGAATTAAAATATTTATATAATTTCTTCGCTTTTTTTTAAGTTCCGCTATTCAACACGCAATACCTCTAATTCGGCGGAAAGTAGAGAGCGGAGTATCTTAACAATAGGCTACAATTGCCTACCCTGCTACTTGCGGAATACAGCGTAAAACTGAAAATAAAAGGGTCCTTGTGATCGCCGGTGTTCTCCCTTTCGACTAGCCATTTGTGAAGTTTTTAAGAACGAACTACACTCGTCTCTTCCCATTCAATAACACTATAACAACCATTCCAGATCAACAGTAGTTTAACCTATCCAAAAAACAAATCGCACTTTATTTTAGTAGACCTTAAAATGGAAATAATTTAAATGTTTTCTTTCCCACCAAAAGAAATCAAACTTACAACAATCGTGTATACAGTACACATTGTCCCACTACCCTAATACGGTGTTATATTTGTTAATTATATGTAAATTTTATATATGTATATTAAGTGTTATTATAGTAGAATATGTGAATAAAAGAAATCATAATAACATTTAATTAATATTTTGAAATTCTACATTGAAACTCAATAGAAACAGTAGTTAAAATTCTACACTAGATGAGGAGTCAGTCACATTTTGTGTACTATAAAGATCACCATTAAACGTGACTGAAGAAGTCATTCTAAACACGTTCAATTTAGGGTTGGAATATTTTACAAATCATATAAGAAAAATAATTTACTTAACAAGAAGTTAATTTTATATACTTGGAAAAAATATCATTTTTCCCCAAAAACAACTTTAAATAATCTACATATATATAGAATATGTAGCAAAAAAACACAACATTTGCTACTAATTGAGCAAAAAATTATTATGTTACAACCCTACTTTAGTCAAAGATTGCGTGTGGGCGTTATAAGAGATAGCATTAGGGAACTAAGGATTTACGCAAAGTATTAAAATTCACTTAAAATACATTACATCAAGCTGAAGTCCCTCTAATTTTCTTGTCGTTCACAACTTTCTAAGCTTAATGGAAACAAGGTATTCCGTAAGAGCTTTTAAAAATTACATTAGTTAGTAACTCTGAATATGGAACTGAATTATGTTAAGATAAAGTGGGTGTAATATCTATAAATATACTACTTTGAAGCAAAAAAGGGATCATCAACTTTTTCATTTTTTTTCTTTCTTCGAAAAATTATTTTTTTTTAAAAGTGACGCATATTGACAATACTCCGTTACCATTTCTCTTTCCATTATTCATATGGCAAAACTCGACATATATTTTTTTATAAAGTAACTAAAAAATAAAACTATATACATATACGTTCGAAGACAAAAGAAAACAAAAACTTATAATCATATATTGAACTTAAAGCTTCTACACTTATTACTTTATAAAGACCAACTTGCCGACCACTAGACTACCAGACCACACATCCTCCAATTAAGGTTCCTTCTAACAAGTTCCTACCGTTGGTGAATGAAACTCTGTTCAATTACTTATGAATGTTAAGGGTTCAGACAAGGGCCGGCGCCACACGCGCACTTTTATAGATCACTCCAGATTAGAACAACCATTTATACACCTATTGGTATTGACTTTGTAACTTGAGACGAACAAAAATTAAAGCCGAATTACCATGCACAATGGATGCAGGTTCGAGTCCAGGTCGGTGTAAAATTTGTGTTTTTTTTTTTATTTTGCGCTATATTCTGCATACAACAGTGAGTAGTGTTTAAATACTTTGAAAAGAGGAGATATTTTTCGTTAAATTTTCGAGAGATTTCTATAAATATTTACTTAAATTTATATTTCTATATCTTCGCTCTGGTGTCGAGGTTAAGCGCGGCGTTAAGTTCTGCCACTCAACACGCAATGCCCCCAGAATTCGGCAGAAAGTGGGAAACGGAGTGTCTTAACACTAAGTTCTCTCTGCCTACCCTGCTGTGTGCGGGATACAGCGTGAAGCTGATTTAGATTTCTATAAAAAGTTATCATTTTCGCACATTAAAACTAGTCTTTCTTAAATACTAAGAATAATGATATCCTTATAGAGATTTCAGCGAACAGCTTAAACGTAAGTAGACACTGTTATGAGTAACACTACAAGTACTTTGTCTAAGTAACTGGCTCAAGAGTCCATAATACTTAAACGCTGGCTCTACAGAAATCAATATATGCATGATATTATCTGTATAGTATGTAGTAAAATGTATATTGATTAATTATTTTTTTTTTATTAAATATACATTTTTAACGCCATTTAAGCCGTAATGCAGTCAAAGTCAAATCATTTTATTCAAAATAAAAGTGATATAATTAATTTTTTGAACGTCAAATAATTTTTCCTAAAGATATAGCCTCAAATCTGAGAAGAACCGGCGCAAGAAGCGCAGCGGGACTTTTTTTAAAATCCATTATTTATTCATTTTCAAGGCAACGATTGTACATTCAAATCCCTTACAGATTGTTTACGCGTATATAAATATTCTTTTAAATCGTTTTCTTAAAACAGAATAACCTACTTATTTAGAAAACGTATAAAAATTTGGACGTAGCGGGATTCGAACCCGCGCCTCCTGGAAACTGACCAGGCGTTCTGACGACTAAGCTTCAAAATACGGAATAACCTATCAGAGACTAAATGTCTGTAAGTTGTGGATAAAGAAGGAACAAGTTAGCCGAATTTTCATTTTCATTTCTCATTTTTAACCCTAAATTTCAGTTTCAATCTATTCAAAATATAACTAAGTTGAAATTGAAGTTGAAATTTTCTATAACAGTTTATTTTATTAAGGTCCATTTATAAATAAAAAAAATATAAATTTAAAATATTTTATTCTTTTTTTATTTATCACTACAAAAACATTTTATCGAATAGGCTGAAACTTTAATTTTCAATATACAGCTAGTATCTGTAAAATGTAAATTTTTGTATACGAAAAAGTAAGAAAAGCGTGGATCTGTTTCGACCAAATTCAAATCTACGACCTGAGGAGGAGAAGTTGTAGGAGTGACGGACGGGAGAAGTCATAGTTAAACAGAATATAACTAAAATCTTTACCATA
This sequence comes from Heliconius erato x Heliconius himera, assembly GCA_013421005.1. Lineage (NCBI taxonomy): Eukaryota > Metazoa > Arthropoda > Insecta > Lepidoptera > Nymphalidae > Heliconius > Heliconius erato x Heliconius himera. Next base: position 5,102 of record JAATLQ010000445.1, read on the forward strand.
CAGACAAAGTCGCATGCATACCTTGTTTTAAATAATAGTAATCGTACAACTTATATTATGAGTAAGAAATAATGTTTGATGAGTAATGCAGTATGCAAACAGTAATATGTGGTGTATTATCTTGTCCATTTTAATATGAAAATGAGGCTTTAATATTACATATCTTTGAAGTTAATGTAGCTCTATATACAAGAGCTATCGACTATGTTATAAATTTTATTTAAATATTTATATCATAAATTAAAAAAATATAATCACATTTCTAAACGAATAAAATTGAATTGTAGAATAAATAGATTGTACTCGTATTATTAATAAGAATTAGTAAGCACTGCTCTGAGCCTCTTACTTTGCAACGCTAAGGGTGAATCCATTTTTTTAGCTTCACGCTGAATCCTGCAAAGAACAGGATAGAGAAGGGAACCTAGTGTTAAGACACTCCGTTCTCTACTTTCGGTCGAATTTTTGAGGCATTGACGCTACGTTTTGCCTTGATCCCTGAGCAAAGAAGTGAAAATATTTATATTTCATACCCCCGTGTGGGAATCGCACCCATAGTCACACGCTTGTGCCCCTGCGCTACGTCGGCTTTAAAAAACAACAAAATAATCGACGTTAAAATGTCATGTCATGTAATGAATTAATGATATTACAATAAAAAATGATCATTACAAAGAGTCCAAATCCGATGTGAAGAGTTGGATATCCTACTGACTTCAGATGGTACTGCAGTATCAAGTTGATGATAAAACGGCAGAATATCAAATCATTTAGCTCTATAAATCTTGCTTAAATGGAATTTGCCAACCAGGATAAAGCTGATTAGTCTTCAAACGACATAGTATTTAATAAAGACTCTCAGTAATAACTAGTATAGTAGTCGTTGTTATAGTTCTGTTTCAATATTACTCATTTTTCTTACTCATAGATAGTAAAACCACAAAATCTTAAAAAAATATGTTAATCGTCGTAGATTTTAAGTTCTTAACATTGATGTTACGAAACTTAAGTAGTATGCTGTACACGTGATAGTTTGATCGGGCACGAGTCTAAAGCCGTGAAATATTCAGAGGCAAGGACGGCTTGAAAGTTGCTATCGATTGGTGTCTTTTGAGTAAATGAAGAAATATATCTACCTTAATACGACTGTTTTTGGTTTATTTGAAAGTGATTTAATGTTTAAGTTTTAATTATATAAAATAAAGCAATATTTAAATCAAACAAAATTGAAGCAGTCAGGATGCCGTCTTATTGTAGTTGGGAAGTGTTTGTCTAAGTAGATGCTTTTGAATCCCTTTTTCAATCTTTTTTTTTATTTTCACACTGTACTCCGCATTTAGAAGGGTAGAATGAAGGAACAGAGTACAGGTAGTGAATGTTAAGACACTCTGTTCCCCAAGCGCAACATAATTGTCGAGACATTATGTGTCGAGTGGTGGGTCACTACGCTGCGCTTTGCTTAGTTGCCACAGCTGTGACTATGTTTTTTCAATCTTGCTTGAAATAATATCAATATCCAGATTCTGATATATTTAAAGGGAAACATTAATTCTTTTTAATTTTTTTGAAGTAGATATTATATATGTTACAGTAAATTTGATTGATTGAAAATTATTAATAATTTTCCAACATTATTAATAATAACCACGATGATTTGATAGATGTAAATAATCAATTGAAATTAATGACTTTTATTAATTATTACTGTAATAAATAAAGTAATACCCAAGGTTTTTAGGACAAACATATATTTATTTGTTAAGGGTTCATTGCAGCTTAAGCGATTTTTAAGTGCAGTTTAGGCTAGAAACCGAACCTGAACAAATTCAAAATCAAAAAAACTATTCATATGAGATATAAAATATTCTTTTTTGTAATAATTAAAATTAAATATATAAATATGAATCAACAAAAAAATTAAAATAATATATTATACTACAGTAAAAGTAAGAATTGTATACAAATATCATTCAAATCGTAATATCGCTTATCAATATAGCTATCATTATAAAAGTTATTTTCAATCAAAAGAACACTGTGCAAAGAAAGAATAAAGCGGGCAATCTGTGATAATAGACGATCGTCGGTCATTACTGTCAGGTAAATACAGGTAGTACATGTGATGTTAAATTATACCAATTCCACCTATAACGTACTGCTATTGACTTAGTAAATTACGAACAGTTTAAGTTTTATATTATGGTTGTGGCATATGATAATGGTATGCGTATTTTTTAATAAACAATGCATTTTATTTTCCATACGTTCCGTTGAACTTAGAATATTCACTCAGGAATGATGGCAACTCAAGATGGCTATATTTAATTATACCTATATATTGATTTCTTGTAGGATGGTAGACAAAACGCGGCGTCGAGTTCCACCACTAATAATCAATCAATGCTCATAAAATTGAGTGAACATTGTGGAACGGTGTGTTAACGCTAGGTTCCCTCTATGTACCCCACTATGCGAGAAGATTTAATTTGTTAAATGTTGCCTTTTATTTTACACAATAACAAAATGAACAAGTGAAAAACCTTGCGGACTTACTGTCACTCCATCCACAACTTTTTAATCTTGCCTAGTTCGAACTTGAAATCAATAAACATAATTTTCCATAGACACTCGATTTTGACTGGCAATATATTATTTATTGCGTCATTGTGAAAAATATATTTTTTAATTATTGTAATTTATATATTTTATAGTCGATAAAAAAAAGTTTTCTCCGAAATTACAAAATTCCCTGAATTTTACGGATACAATAAATAGCAAAATGGATGGTAATAAAAATCAGCTTCACGCTGTATCCCGCACACGGCAGGGTAGACAGAGTTGAACCTAGTGTTAAGACACTCCGTTCCCCACTTTATGCCGAATTCTGGAGGCATTGCATGTTGAGTGGCAGAACTCAACGCCACGCTTATCCTCGACACCAGAGCGAAGAAATGGAAATATAAATTTAAGTAAATATTTCATCTCCTCGAGTGGGGATCGAACCCACAACCAGTCGGTTTTACAGTAACACCTCGTGCCGCTGCGCCACGACTGGGATGATAATATTGGTGTAGAAAATCTTTTTACACTTCAATATGAAATATGAAATATTTAGTGTCACATTATAGTAAAATATGGATGATCGATAATATAAAAAAAGATAAATTGCGCAAGAACACAAGCATGTGACTGTAAATGCGACGGTTTTGGGTTTGATTAACGCTGTGGGAATGAAATATATTCAAAAAAAAAATGTTTTCAGTTAGTCGCTCTGGTAGCTAGGCAAAGCGCGACATTGATACAATCATATGCAATGTTTTAAGAATTCGGCAGAAAGTGGAGGTAGTGTCTTAACACTAGCTTCTTATAAATAATTAGTAAATTTTTCATAAAATATTTTCGCACAGACTACAAAATTCGAAATAAAATTCGCCAGAATTTATACCATATTTATTTTGTAATTGTCATAAGAAGAATAACGTGACCACATGACAAATTATTCATAATAAAACAATAAAATTATCGCCCAAGAAATTCGAACCCAAGACCATCAAGTACTAGCTAGCTACAAAGCTACACACAACTACATACACATAAATCGTATAATAGACTACATAGCGCTGGGCGGACCGACTGCTGATTGGCCGCGGTTACCGCCGTATACGGAATACGCGCGCGTATCGTGTTTCATTGCGTGTGCGCAGATCAGATTCAGATTATTCTATTCTATCAAAGAAGAGTTAAGGTTAAAATTATGTAGTTTTAAGTTAAGTTAACCTTTAAATAAATGGTGTGAAGATCATAATTTTTACCGGTGATCATATATTTCCATTTTACTAGTGATCCTATATAGAGGCCGTCATGGCGCAGGGACACAAGGGTGTGACTGTATTGCGATGGTTGTGGGTTCGATTCCCACTCGAGGCAATAAATTATTATTTCATTCATTCGTTTTCTTCGCTATGTCACCAAGGCAAAAGCCAAAAAATAGCCAAATAAGCCTGGCAATGAGTTCTCCACTCAACACGCCTCGAAACATTCAGCGGAAAATTGGGAACGGAGTGTCGTAATATTAGGTTCCTTCTGCCCAGCAGGGTTGCTGCGTGCGTGATACATGGTGAAGCTCATTATATATTTTTAAGAAAAATAAGCCTTTGAATAATTTGTTTCTAAATCATTCATTGTTTATAGTGTCATATTTTACAATATAAGGCCGACTTATGATTACACAAACAGTTTTCCAGAAACATAGTATTGTTGTAACGTAAACATATAACGTTCTCGTATAAATAATGAGGAACAAGGTGATGATATAAGGGCGCCGCTCACACCTTGTCGTTACTGCGCGACCGTTCATTATCTGAACAGCTTCCTATATAAATTCATGTAGATGAATTATGTACCTTGAAGTATTATTAATATTGTAAAAATAAGGTATAATAGGATATATTTGCGGCCTGTAGGTAGAAGTTTTGTCCATTTTCTCGCTCTGGTAACAACAAAAACGAGCGGCGTTGAGTTCCGCTCAAAATCTCAAAATAGGACGTAAATTTGTTTATTAATGACAAATCATTCTGTGATATGATAGCAACAAATGCGATAGCAACAATTTATTATGCTAGTATGCACATTTTATTGAAAAAAGAAAATATAGAAATATTTTAAATTTTCAATTCGTTGGAATCTTTTTTATATGTATGTTAAGCGATTATTCGAAGACGCCTGAATCTGTTTGGATAATTCTTTTTTTGTTTGAAAGGGCATACCTCACACGTGGTCCCATGGCGACCATGTCAAAATCTAATAATGAGATCCTGGAAAAATCGAAGAAATCCTTTAAATTTTATAGGCACACTTACAAGGATTTGAGTATTTTTTGTAAAAACTCGTGTGTTTGCTTTCAGAAATCATAATTTGATGATAAAGACCACAAATGGTCTAAGTAGTTGTACTACTTTTACTGTAATAGTTACAAGGAAATATATTGTTAAAACTTTTTGCCAGAAATGAGATTCCTCAATCGTTGTATTTCTTTTTAACCAAATTAAAAAAAAATATGTGCTCATTTTCAACCGACTTTAAAAAAAGGAAAAGGTTCTCAATTCGCCCGAACTTTTTCTTTATTAATTTTTTTTAACAAAATCAAAATATTGCCTTATGAAAAATTATTTTTTACATTTTGGTTCGTTGTTTGAAGTCGGTTTTTTTTGTTATTAATTAATTTTATAATATATAAAACAAGATTCATTTTGCAATATTTTTTTTTAAATAAAAAAATATAATCGAAATGATAACCTCCTTTTCATATAGAAGTCGGTTAAAAAAATCTAAAATAGAGCGCAAAACGAGTTAGTGGCGTGGGCGCAGAGCTGCCTCTTACACATTCAAATTCTAATGGCATCAATTAAAAAATTAGAACAAGTGAATTTTGTTTTCATGACATGTTTCCTTATAATAAAAATGTCATTAAGCTTTCTTGTTCTTATCTGGCTAATTTCTTTTTTCAATTTCACATTATATCCCACATACATATGTAGAAATTCTTATAGCCTGTTACTTTCCACCTGGATTCGAGTCATCGTGTGTTGAGTAGCGGAACTCAAGGTTACATTTCGTCCTAATTGAGCCAGGAAATGAAAAATAGTCTCTTTCTCTAATGAGAGAACACAATCATTGAACTTACATGTTTTTTTTAGTTTCACGCCATATCCCTCACATATAGCAGGGGAGGCAGAGGGAACTTGGCCTAAAGTTAAGACATTCCGCTTCCAACAAGACACTTTCATTCCTCACTTTCCACCGAATTCTCGAGGCATTGCGTGCTTGACTGCCGGAACTCAAAGCAGCACTTTGCCTCCTTACCGAGGAACTGAAAATATTGAATATTTCGTTCCCCCGAAAGGGAATAGAACCCACAACCATCACGTTTACACTCTCGTGCCATTGGGCCACGACGGTCAATAATTCAAATGTAAACAATATTTTATCTTAATACCTGTTAAAATGGACAATTTGAGCAATTTCATACAAAGGTACAATCTAATCAAAATCATATTTAATTCCAGTACATCTCTCCCAAATCAGAGGTCACCCACGGGTGGTGAACACATAAACAACCGAGTTCACTGTAACCGTAACAGTAACAGTAACGAAACAGTAAACCGACATTAATCCGGTAAAGTAAACTAAACGGCGGAAGCAACAACGATTATCGGCTAACATAACAATGTAATGTATGCGGCCTTAGGACATGGGTGGCAAATGGTGGACGTGGTATGGATATAATATTATGGTTATTATTGCTAGTTTAGTCCTGGGTTCGAATATTGACTAAATTTTAGGGCTTTTTTTTAGGAATTCTTAGCGTTTTTCTTTTCTAGATTTCTCTTAATATCATTAAAGGAAATTACTGATGATGTTTCGCACTACTGATTGATAATCCTTGTGAATTTAATAAAGTATAAAAAAAACATTATTTTATATTTAAGTTTTAGAATACGTAACGTAAATTTCATTTATCAGGTAATAGAACTTCCTTTTGTTATTAATTTAAAAGGATAGTCCATTATTTTTAAGGGGATCACAAGATTATTTTTAGACAAAATTAATTAAATAACAGTTTTATACAATTTTATCCTGATTAAGATATTTTCGAGGTTGTCGGACTGCAGTGGTACACCGTCTCTCTGAAACTGTTATGGATTCGATTCCCACTAGGAGAAATGAATTATTTTCGCTTAGCAACACTCCATCTCCTCGAGTGAGGATCGAACCCACAACCAGTCGGTTTTACAGTCACACTTTGTGCCCTTGCGCCACGACTGGCTTCTAATAAAGAAATAAATAAGAAACTGTCAGGTTTATAAAAATTCGATAAAGCGCCAAAATATTATGTTAATCGTGAGGAGCACATCCTGTTTACTCTCACCGGATATACACTTGAATTAGTGTGGTGCAATTAAATAACATGAATATCGTCAATGTTGATAAAATGGGGAACGGAGTGTCTTAACTCTATACAGACAGTGAAGCTGATTTTATTTGCAGGGATAATGGAACTTTTATTTTGTTTACTTTAAAATATTTTGTTGTTTTTATATGTAATTGTTTAAAAATATATCCTTTTCATTTTATAATACACAAATTTATTATAGAAATATTTTTATTTAGGTAGAAGAAATAATTATTTAATAACTAAATATTTAGTTTTAATGTATGGATGACTAAATTAAATTTTTATACTTTTGTCCGTAATTCAGTTTAGTTATTAGAAGAAAAGTAATTATATATTAAGAAAAAATATTTTTGTGAATTGAATTTCACCAGAAATAACGAAAAATCAAGAAGTAAGTTATAACAAAAAAATCTAACCTGTTAATAAGAAAACATTCGACCAGCAAGGCCACTATAAACCATAAAATAAGTACCCATCAGTTACCCATTAAAAATTCCCCGGTACCGTAACCTTTGCAGGCGTCATCTAGTGACTAACACTGGCAATGGGCCAAAATCTCGACCTATATGCTGGGCCATCTCGCCTTCCTAGCACCGCTTGAGAAATGAATTAGGTTGGAATATTCGTTTTATTGCCGCTGTTGCGTGTGTTTAGATGTGTGTGAATGAAAAATGTATTTTAGTTTTGTTTTTTATTATATTTCAGTTAAATATATATTTATTTTTGTATTGTGCAGGTATAAAAGTATTTTTTTCGTATTTTCATTTATTTAAAACAGGTATTAGCAACGAACGTCTATAATTTAATTAAAAATGATATATTTTAAAACAATTACATGTGATAAATACAACTGAATATTTAGAAGTAAACAAAATAAAAGTCCTTTTATCCCTATAGATTGTAATATTTAATCAACATGGAAAATATTGGTGTTAATTAATTGCACTTTACTAAATCAAGTGTATTTCCGGTGAGGGTAAACAGGATGTGCATCTCACGATTAGTATAATATTTTAGCGTCCTATCGAATCTATATAAACCCGACTGTTTATTATTTATTTGTTTATTTATTTAGATCCACCAGCGGTAATTACATTAAACAAATCATATATTAACAGTTGTTTTTCTCTATATTCTTATAGGTAAATGCATTACCTTTTAAGGTGTATATCACATGCAATAATAAAGACTAAGTATGAGAAAAAGGGTATAATATAAAAAATGTATTTAAGTTACCACAATACTACGCACAAAAAATACAGAACAATATAACGTATAAAATATACTTAATAACTTATACTAAGTTATTAAATAGCAAAGATACTTGTACACATTTTTATTATTTTCATTAAATAAAAGTATCTTAGCTATTTAATAATTTTACCTGTAAATAATATGTTTTTCAATAATTCATACTTGTCTATTAAATATCATCTATTGAGGTCATAAGCGCTACGTCTGTTGCTCGTCCGTCACTCAGTAAAATGGTTTCAGCCAGTAAATCAGTAAATATTTACCGCGTGAAGAACTGACCGCTTAGGTTGAGTTACTGACTTACAGGTTTAAGAAAAGTAAAAGCCAAACAACAGATTCTAAGAGTCGTGTATTCAAATCTTTCTATGTTTATAATATTATAAGAATTTTGTTGTGTTTTTGATATTAGAGTGGATAAAAGTCATAAGAAAAGCAGCTTCACGCTTTTCCCGCATCGCTGGTTAGTTAGAAGGCACTTAGTTTTAAAACACTCCGTAAACAAGAAAGTAGAGTTTTGTATGTTTAGTGACGAAACTCATCGTGAGTGCAGAATGAGAAAATATAATAACTTGTAGACATTGGCTAAATAATAAATGTTGAATATCCTTCAACAACAACTTAAAATATTATTAAGGACAAGAGCGTCTTTTTCTTTTTTTTTATATTAGAAAAGTGAGAAAATTGTTCATATATTTCCGGATTATATATATTTTTTTTCTTTTTTACATTTTTCATGACTATGTAGGTTGATGTCTTTGTGGCGCTGCACCTCATCGTCTGACTGTGACGTGACGGCTGTGAATTCGATTTCACTCGGGGAAAAAGATAAAACGCGGCGTTGAGATGCCATTCAACACGAAATATCTTGGAAATTGAGCAGAAAATATAGAATATAACGTCTTAACATTAGGTTCCAGAAGGAACCTAGTGTTCATCTATCAGTGTAAAGCTGAAAAAACTACCGATTTTTTTTTCAATTTTTATCTTGAAACTTAACAAAAAATTATTGTAATAATATGTAATAAATATTAAACAAAAGATACTGTGAACGTGACCAATAAAGAAAAGATTTTTTTCAAACTAGCCCGATTGATCGATTTCCTTCGAACACTGATTACTAACGTTTACGTCATTACGGCCTCGAATAATGTAGCTGTTTCCTTTTAGTATGTATTATATTCTTTTAGATATACGAGTAGTGTGGCCTTGTAGAAAAATTTAAAATAATAACTAATAACATAAATTATTGTAAAAGGAAGAATTATTTCTAATAAAGAAACATTTTGATGAGTATTTGTTGCAGTTTGTTACAATATGTAATTTTTTTGAGTGAAAGTCATATGAAATAAAAATGATGAGAAAGAGATTTAAAAATTAATGCCTAAGAATAATTGGCAAAAAAAAATAGAAATTTTAAAATAATTGATTATATTTTTCATTATTTCCTCACCCAATTATCAACACCTGCTTCAAGAACCATCCAAGAAGACTTCACACTTGAGTAATGCCCGGAGACCCATGCAAACATTGCGATTGCGAAACGATGGAGATACTGTATGAGTAACACCAAGACCTGCCCCGGAGCTGATTGTAAAAGTGCGCATAAAGCTGAAACAGTGTCATAAGTCAGTGGAAAACCTCAAAGATCTCTTTCATTACAGAAACTTTTGGTCTTCAGAGATAAATTTGAAAAAAATGTGTTTGCATTGAATATAAATGTGGACATTGACACAAACTGAGCAGCAATCTTAAAATTATTTTCCTCAGCTTCGTCGGAGATACAAGAGAGTTCCAGATTACAAATGAATATCAGGGAAGAGACATGGAAGGCCATCAGAGATAGAAAGGAAGTACTGGCAGGCAAAGCAGATCCGGTACATGCCGAATACAAAATCATGTCAGTTCAAGTCAAACGCCTGTGTCGCAGAGATTATAATCAACACCTGAATTCTATCTGTCAAGATATTGAAGATTACGTTTAGCACATGCACACAAAATATTTATTTCTTAAAGTGAAAAGTATTACTCAAAACTTCAAGGCAAATACATACATGGGCCATTGATGATTCGAATAGATATTGAAAGGTGGCGATGTTATTGTGAAAGCTTCTACACTGCAAACGAATCACTACAATTTGGAGCTTGTGACTGTTATTAATTAAAACAAATAATACAGCCGGAAAAGACACCATATTTAGACTAAAGAATTGAAACACCTTGGGGACACAGGCGTGAAGATGTTGCTAGATATATTCATCTGAATCTGGAGAACAAGCAGGAAGCCAAGCGACTGGGAATAGTTCATATTACTTGCATTGCATGCGATGGGATAACTCATAAGTTATCCCATCGCAAGCAGTCAAACGCGGCATATACTGCAGGAAATAAGCGTTCCCTATCTTCTCAAAGCATTGATCGTGAACCTATATGAGGATGGTGAAACGATGATCTGTGTAAATGACGTAATTATAAAGCCATTTAAACCGGAAAAAGGTGTACCGGATATAGGTGGCACTAAAAGCGAAATTGATGTTGTAAGAATGAAAGTAATATTTATACTGTGAAGAGCAAGGATAGAGAGAATGCATAGATAGAATGAATAAGAAGGTGTTCAGGGAATTCGGGCACGTCTATTTGAGTGACTAAAAGAATGACAAAAAAGATTTGATGTAAGATAAAAACATAGTTAGGATAATAGTGGAGGACGGTCACATAAAAACATGATAGAAACATGATGACCCTCCGGACGGATATGTAAGAATAGCTTGATGACAGTGAACGAGGCGAAAGTGGTATGCAGAGCCATCAGCATTTGGCGCTCCGTTCTCTTTGGCTAACCCGCTAGAGATGAAGCGCGAAAATAATTCCCTCACATAAAAAGACGACGGTTATGTTAATAAAACAGACTGTGGACAGCCATGAAATGAGTGTGGTCAAACATGAAAGAAGTTAGAAAGCGGAGTAAGAAGTGTCTTAAGTCTTAACGCTAGGTCTCTCTGTCTTCTTCGCTAAATACCGACAACGCGTGATGAAAAAAAATTATGTCCGAAGGCATGTGACTCTCGTGGTTACACTAGTACGCCCACAGCAGGTTTTTGGCAAACGAAACATAAATATTATTACTGAAACAGTCATCCCCTGTCGGATTATTATCACTAATTCCATTTCCACTACATCTGCTGGAAAAATAAATACTTTTATTAAGAAAATTCATAAAAACTACTATATATATATGTGTCATTTTTAGTAAATTTTTTTGGCTGGTGAAATTTAAAGTGATATCGATGTTTAACAAAAATCATAAAATTTGAGCTACAAATTAAAAGATTAAAAGGGCAGGAAACGAGGAAGGATAGAAAAAGAATAATTTCCTGGAAAAACTAATCTTGAAAGGACTAGTGCATAAATATGTAATAATTCATAAATAATGTGTGATTGTAAACAGATGAAAAATACTAGGAGACTTCTAGAACTCTCTCTTTATTTTTCTCTTCTCTTACCTAAATACCAGTACAAAGATTTATGTCTCAATACGTCAAACAGAATCCATTATTTAAAGTTCCTGAAGTTCCCAAAAAAATGAAAACACTTTCTGAGAAGTGAATGTGTGTTAGCTACGTAACAACGCAGTGGTTCGGATCGTCGGCATTTGGCTAGACGTGCCGAGGTCATCGTCTTACCACGTCGGTACACTCGAACTAAATAATATCTTAAAATTTTATTTATTAAAAATTAAAAGTTTATCTCTGCTTTTTTTATTTGTTATTTTACTTCTCTCCTCCTATGACGTGCGCTACATAAAAGCTATGAAAACATTGATGAGACACTCTGTTTTCAACTGGTCGTCTAATTTATAAGTCAAAACTGTATTCAGTCTAACAGAGATTAGGGTAGCAAAAATATTTTATAGTCCAGAGATGCGTTGAGTGACAGCCATCCCTTTGAGAGCCATACAACTAAACAGCACAGCGCAGTTTTAATATTTTTAAACTCAGAAATTATATTAAGAAGCACAATATGAATGCTAATAACCACCATAGCTGGTATGAATTTCAAACAAAATTTCAAACTACTGTGCATGTTTAAATTGTACGTCACTGCATACAGCCTACGTAACAAGCGCCGCCCGCGCTCCCGGTACTAGCGCGTGGGCCGCCCGTTCCAGGGCATATTCTATAAATAAAGGTAGCTAGCTCAATAGAGCATCGATTTTCACCATTTAAACAATTATATTTTTTCTGAGGCCAGTTGTGGCGCAACAGCACATAATGTGCCTATAAACGCGAATGGGTGTGGGTTCAATCCCCACTCGAGAAAATGAAATAATTATTTACTTTTATATTTTCATTTCTTTGCTCTGGTGTCGAGGCACGCGCGGAGTTGGGCCACGCAATGCCACTAGAATTCGGCGGAAAGTGGCGATCGAAGTGTCTTAACACTAGGTCAATGGACCTAAGTGCGGGATACAGCGTGAAGCTGATTGATTTCTTTGATATTTTGTTCAATGTTGTTTCCGTCGTGTAAAACAAGGGTATTTAACAATTTTAGTGCAATAATATGATGTTTTGTAGGTGTTAAGTTGGTATTAACTATATTAAACAATGAATATTATTCTTTCGCATCTGAAGATCATATTCATAAGCGTGTTATACATATATGTAAGTTCCCAGCCCGCTCGTCGATTGTAAGCCGAGGTTCGAGCCCCGCAGGGGGCGCCCTTACAGTCGTCGACTCCTCTCAAGCAGCCAGGTAGTGCTTGCTCTTCTTCTGGGACAGAGTACCCTCTTCCCTACCCACCCGGTGTCGCTGTAAAGGCCAATAGGGCTAACAGCAATTACCTCAAGTTCGAAAAAAAAAAAAAATGTATGTATATCAAAAATTTTTTGTATTATTTTTTTAGCTTCACGCTGTATCCCGTATATCAAAGAGCTAGTGTTAAGACAGTCCGTCCCCCACGTTCCTCGCAATTTTCAAGACATTGCGTGCTGATTGCAAAACTTAACACCCTCGTTTGAATTTAATATTGCAGTATATAAGAGTTTTCGATTTACGAATCATTTTACTAAATCGACTGTACATTTTCAGCGCACACGCACACTCCTCTACAACACCATCTAAACTTGGCTACAGTCCAAACTCAGATAAGCGGAGACTTATCTCGCATCATGATTTTCATTATTTCATTATTCGAAATAAGGTATATACTATAATACCTTTGGAATGCTCATAGATTCACTTACTGAATTATCTCTATAAATGAAGGTTAGTTTCTAGCAAATTCAAATGAAAGTTGAACCAATATTAATTTTTAATACATTTTTCACAGTTGTAGGGTAAGTTTTCTAGTAACGTCAATTGTTTTTCCACTCAATTCAAGATATTACACGTCAGTGGGTGAAATGAAGCCAATCAATTTGTCCAAATAGACTGGGAAACAACAAAAAACAAATGAATTCTAAAAATTCCGCCTTCTCTTGTGAAATTTTAACTCACAATAATCGAGTTTCGTTTACACATGTTAACTTAGGGCGCGCATATATTTTTTTCAGCTTCACGCTATATCCCACACGTAGTACGGTAGGCAGAGGGAACCTGTAAAACTAATGTTTAGACACTCCGTTCCCCATTAGAACACTTCCGTTGCCCACTTTCCGCCGAACTCTTCAGGCATTGCGTGTGACAGAACTCAACGCCGCGCTTTGCCTCTTTACCGGAAAATAATAAAATAACAATTGTACCATTACTCGTAATCAATAGATAAATCAATAACATACCCCAAATTTAAATAAACGAATAAAAAAATATAATAGAAACAAAACCAATCCACCACAGAAGCATAGTTTTACGACGTAATGGTCACAAGCGTGGTTAAACAACGTCAGAATAAATAAAAAAAAAAAGTGTTAAAATCATTGTTCCTCCGCCGCCGCCTGTTGCGTCTTGGCACTGTACCAGAACACTCGACTTTTCACACAACATCGGGTGTTGGAGCGCTGTCTATAAAATTTTAATAGGGCCCCGTGATTTATATTGCTTAATGTTACTTGTTTTTTTTTTCTTTTCTTTTTAAATATTTTAACCTTAGATCTAATAATATTTTTGTTTATTACTATTTTGTCGTTTAATATGAAATATACTTGTATATTTTATTTAAATCGTTTCTATGAAAGTAATTTTTGTATAATTTTTACGCTTTTTATTTTAACCCTTTTTCCTGCACCGGACAGAAAGAGAACCAGAGAACTTTGAAAAAGTTTCACTCTGTATCACGCCCGTAGCAGGGTAAGCAAAGGGAACCTGGTAACCTAGTCTTAAGACAGTACGTTGTCCATTACGATACTTTCGTTATCCACTTTCGGCTACGGTTAAATTCTTAAGGATATGCTCGTTGACTGATCGGCGAAGTTGCCTCGTTACAAGAACGAGGAAATGAAAATAAAAAATATTTTATTCCTCTGAGTGGGAATCGAACTGTTGGGTTACAATCGCATGCGTGTTCTCCTGCGCCACGTTGGCCTCACCAGGGAAATTATAATAATTTTAAAATAAAAATTACCCAGAGCGTGGATCGAACACATGACCATGACCACGATAACTTCAAACATAACTTACTAATATCAAAGCAAAATAATATATCTACATGAATTTTATATATTATAAGTAGTTTAAAATGGACGTACGAATTTCAGTTTACGCTGTAACTCTAAGATTGACAGTAATTGAAGCTGACATTTCGATCATTTTGGCTTAAGAACAAAATTGAATATGTGCTTCCATTTTGTAATAATGTGGACAATGGACGTGGAATGTTCTAGATACATGTGTTAACTAGGAGTAAGTATGGTATCTCATAGACTATTTTTTTTGGGGATTTTTTTTTTGCCCTAAGAATGTTGTAAATTGCAAGAAAGGTGTATTACTATCAAAATATGCTTTCTTTGTGTGCTGCGCAATACAGTTATTTCATTTTGATTGGTATTGCATCAAGAGTGCATTATATTAAAAAGTGTCGTTAATAAAAGGAAATCCACGACTTCATATACGGAACAATTAGAGTTGTGTTACAATCATTTTTTTTATTGAAATTATTCTTCTAAAACGCTACGAACGTACGAATATTAAAATCATATATATATAATAATTTAAACTGTTTATATAGAAGCGCAATTCGAAACTGCGGAAGGCTCTCTCGTACTATAAAGCTTAATGTGTTTTAATGTGATGTTTAAATATAGTAAAAATTTAATTTTACTTTTATCCATCCACCTAATTAAACAAACAAAATGAATAAAAATCATAACACGATCATAATTTACACTAAAAAAATTGTATAAACTTCAAAATTTCCCCTACCATGCAGCGTTGCGCTGACGCATATCAAAGATGCGCGACGGCCATTTTTTCCATACTCCCGATTTGGCACGGCCACAGACGCCGGTTGGCACGCGGCCAGAACCCCCACTTACCGCCCCCCCCAATG
Organism: Heliconius erato x Heliconius himera; assembly: GCA_013421005.1. Taxonomy (NCBI): domain Eukaryota; kingdom Metazoa; phylum Arthropoda; class Insecta; order Lepidoptera; family Nymphalidae; genus Heliconius; species Heliconius erato x Heliconius himera. The sequence continues at coordinate 20,791 of JAATLQ010000445.1, forward strand.
CGTCACATGAAACACGGTGGATGCTATTCAATATGAATAAGACAATGAAAATTGGTAAGACTGAAAGTTTAAGTTTTAGTTGTTTAAGAGTTGTTTGAACTTAATTTTTTTTTGTTTGCTTGTATAGATGTCAGGTTTTGGTGTTTTCATGATTATGAAAAAGTTATAACAACATTATATAAAAAATTCGCTATTCTTTGATGTGAATAAATATTTTATGGCAAGAACTATAAAAGACGATAAGATAAAACTAAGATTAAAAAATACTAATAATATTATTCGATATAAGATTTAATTACATTTAAAATTTTTATATGACATTTCCCAATATTGCTCAGTTGGTGCAATAATGGCGTATTGTCACTTTAAAAAAAATACAGGAGCCGCAATTCTTAGTAATGCCTATATTGATACTAGGGCTTATGAAATAAAGTGTTGAGTGTTATGTTAACTAAATAAACTATGTAATTCTACAGAATAAGCTAATTCTTGAATATTATGAGTATCCCAATATAATAAAGTAAAGTAAGTACACAATTTTTTTTATCACTTAAAAAACAGACATTCATAAAGTAGACCAAAAATCTATTTTATATCTAAAAGTCTCGAGTGACTATATAGTACTTAAACATCTACATTTGGCGGTTCTCTTTGAAACGGGAGGCAGGTGCTATGACACTGCACTCGAGTCCCGAAGTAATGATTAGACAAAGTGCTATACTTGTAACGTTTATGAAACCATACTTCAGACTGATCTGGCTTTTAATACAGGAGGGATGTAGCCAATGCCAAGAGGATAAAGAGATCTTAGTATATGAAATTATATCGATATTGATTATGTAAATAAAATTATTTTACCTGTTTTGATTTGCTTGTAAATTTTGACTTTCAATTGAAAATTAATTTGGTACATACGTAATATAATATTATTTTTATGGGTTGTAAGCTTACTGCAAGATTTTTTCATATTTCTATATGAACATGCATGAAGGTTTTTTTAGTTGTTATTGTTTCATGCTGTATCCCGCACATAGCAGACTAGGCAGAGAGAACATTGGATTCTAATGTAAAGACACTCTGTTCCCTTTAAGGCACTTCCTTTTCCCGCTATCCGCCGAATTCTGGAGGCATTACGTGTTCAATGCTTAGTTTTAACTCGACTCTAGAGCGAAGCAAAATGAGGAATGGAGTGTCTTAACACTAGGTTATTGTTATAACATCACTCGTATAATGAAGTTGAATCAATAAAATCCTTCAACCCATTTGGTCCCTCCATCGCCACATAGAAACAAACATACATAGACTGATAAACACATTACCCTTCTTTGAATCATGAAATTGGGTATTATATAGTTACTTTAATATTTTATCATTGGATAAAATATTAAATAAACATAAACTGATTGTATTCAAATATTATTTTAAATAATAAATCAATCTATAGTTTATTAATTCTTAGAAAGCTTTTACTTAGGATTGCCCTGAAGAGACGTATTAATGATAGGCATTTGAATTTAACGCGAAACGGACACCCAGAGGAACCAAAAAAGATATTATATAAAAAATTAGAGATAAATTATATATTTTTTATTTTTTTTATTTTTTCTTTTGAGATATCAAAAGAAAAAAACAGAACCCCTTTAGTATCATTTTGTTGTCCGTCTGTCTGTGCTTCTGTCAAAATCATTTATTTCGAAATCGCATAGAGGTATAAAAAAATAAATATTAAATATTCAGGTCCCTAACAGCACTGAAAAAATTAAGGTTCTAAGTCATCGCAATCATAACATACGAACTTCCCATGGTTCTACAATTATAAAATTTGGCAAGAAGTGCGAATTTACAATACAAATAAAGGAAAAATCTGAAAAATATATATTTTTAAATAAACCACAGCTAATTTATATAAATTTATATTTGTAGTTCATTTCTTGTTTCATACAAAATGATTGCATAAGCTCGAAAATTTAAATTTATCAATAATCTGATAAAATATACTTGCCATTAAACCCTCGGTGGTAGCACTTTACCAGATTGACTCGCACTTGACCAGTTTTTTAAATGTAAATATACTAAAAAATATTAAGTTATAGCGGTAAAGTATGCACTTCGCTATCATAATACTCCTCCTCCTCATGAAAACTCCTACTACTAATGTCTTTTATATTAAAGGTAATATAAACAATTGTAAATAATATTTCATATATCTAAATAAATAACTAGTATATTGTGTTGAGAAATAAAATTAATTAATTATTTATTTACACTGTACCGATTTATATAAAAAAACATTGGGATCGATCTCATGACTATTTTGAGACAATGAGACTACCAAAATACGCTATTATTATAGTAGACTAGAATATAACTTATACTTTGCACGCTCAAATTAGAAAATTACTATTTTGAATATGTTTCTGATCCGTATCGTCTTTGAAATGTCACTTTTATAAAAACTACACCATCAATATAGTAGAGTAGAAAATAACTTACACTTTTATATGTACCAACTAGAGAAGTAATATGTTTTTGAGAATGTTTCCGTTCGGTATCGTCTTTGAAATGTCAATTTTGTAAGCGCACAAACGCATATTAAATAAAGAAACATATTTTTGATCTGTAATATGACAGATATCATTCATCATAAAAGGTTATGGTGATCGCCGACAATCCTGAATGTGCGTAAATTATTGTTATTACTATAAGCTTATTTATAATTTGTGACTTGGATTGAAAATTTTAATGAAATCATAAACTCTGTTATAAATCATAACTGGAAGAAGTAATATTATACAATAATTTTAAAATTTTGTTTATACGTATGCAATTTTTATATATTTCACAGAGCTTTCCTTTTGATAAGTATAAATGATATAGATATCACTTTTGCTTGGATAAATTATAAGAAGGCATATGATTTAGTGCCACATACTTAGCTCTTAAAGTTCTTGCAGTTATATAAGATTGATATGACTTTAAGATCATTTCTGGAGGCTTGTGTGGGACAATGGGCCACTGTCCTTGGTCATCTAGCGGAGTGTGATATTCCCGCAGCGTCTGAACCTATAAGGATAAAGAGGGGTATATTTCAGGGTGACAGTCTGAGTCCTTTATGGTTTTTAGCAACGGTTGTATTTAATTTAACATGTCAGACAATAAATTGCATATCAAATAAAAAAGTAAAAAGTAGCGTAGCGTTCATCCCAAGACCCTCAAGATCTCTATTTGAAATTTTATCACAAGTGGATCAGCAGTTCAGCCGTGATTGCGTCACGGACAGACAGAGTTACTTTCAAGTTTATTATTACAATCAAGACACCAAATCTTGACTTCGGGTCGAAAGCGGAGAACCGAATGTCTCTGCCTCATTATATGCAGATCAACTAAAAGAAAACAAACTTTTTACTTTATCTACATATTGTTCATCAGAAAAATGTCTATATTTTCTATGTTAAACCAACATTTGTGTAATAACGGCAGATTGAAACTGACATTTAGTATTTAGTATTTCTGTTGCTTTTCTATTACAATGCGCGCTCATAGCCGAACTATATTGAAAGGTATTCCGTGTAAATTACAACAGCACTCTATTCAGTAGGTGAGTAAAGTTAGACAAGCATAAATTTCATAGCTTAAATTGCAAAAAAAAACCAACGGTGCGAAGTACATACTTGAATTCTACTCGGAATTACGTTTATATTACTATCTTTGTTTCCTTAGTTTAGTAAGTTTAAACGTTACGTTAGTTAATATTTATTTTTCTCCAATTTATGGACGTTAACCGAACGATATATAAATTCTGTAGCTTTATTTTATTTACCATATAATATATGTTAATTAATATTTATAATATGTTAATTTAATAAAGCTGAAAAATAAATAATCATATTTATTTATCAGCACAGTTTGCACGTTTTAAATAATAATTAATTAATAAAAAAAAACAGTTTCACGCTGTATCCCGCACACTGCAGGGTACGCAGAGGGAACCTAGTGTTAAGACACTCCGTTTCCCACTTTCTGCCGAATTCTGGAGGCATTGCGTGTTGAGTGGCAGAACTCAATGCCCCGCTTGTCCTCGACACCAGAGCGAAGAACTGGAAATATAAATTTAAGTAAATATTTCATCTCCTCAGGTGGGGATCGAACCCACAACCAGGGTTTACATTCACACTTTGTGCCCTTATGCCACGACTGGCCTCTTTATTAATTAATTTATATATTACAAAATCATAAAAAAAAATTCTCCTTGTTCTACCTGGCAGGAATGAAGCTTTTCAGAGAACATCTAATTAAGCGATGTCATTGTAAAATGATAGATCTAGTAGGTACCTCACGGTTTGACTAATGCCCGTCTCTCAAACGTGACAGCAAAAGTGGCCTTGTCTTGAACAAACAGACGATTGGCTGACTCACCTTGTAAAGTCCATACATGTCAGTTTCATATGGTTCGTAATTTTTTTATTAACTTTGAAAATGAAATATCGCGACTGTAATGAATGCTTAAGAGTGATAAGATATTTTTGCTAAGCTTATGGATTGTGATAGGTCTGGTCTACTTATAAGTAATAGGATAAAAATGTATTGCGGGTTCAATTCCTATTCCGGAGAATGTACGACGAGATGTAAAGTACTCTACTACCATATACTATGTCTTGAAAATTGGGGTGACTTACTAATTAAATTATTATTATATTAAATTTTGTAGATATATGTAGATATTATGTAAATATTATGTAGATATTAGTTAAATATCTTAGACTTAAATATGTTGTTTCGGACAACTTAATTGGAAAATGTGGTTTTGGACTCTTCCGTTTTTCTTTTTATTAACTACTATTTTTTATATCTTCTCTTGTATTTAAAAGAATCTAAAATGTTTAATTAATATATATCAGCTCTGTTATAATATTCTCAATTTCGTTTTAATAATGTTGATGTGCTACGAAACTTATATAAAATGAATTCAATATGTTTATAACCCAAAGTTTTCGAATAACACGAAAATATAGTAAAAATACCAAATAAATAACACTCGCCGAAGTCTAAATATTTCTTATAATATTTGAACAGCAAAGTTTCGTAAAAGACTTGCTCTGATATGAAAGAAATATGATAACAAAAATATATATAATTCTAATTCTACACAACCATATAAAATCATTTTAACAATACGTACAGCTTTATTGCTTGAGAAATAAACTTAGAAAATCGCTTTTTAAAGCGAATATTTTATATTACGTTTTACTATTTGAGAAGTAAAAACTTCTACCTACCTATAATAATTTTAAAATTCTTTAAATACATATTAGCTTCACGCTGTATTCCACGTATGTTTAAATACATTTCCATAGTAAATAAATTTTATGTTAGTTTATATAATATGACCATGTAAAATAACTGTTTTATCTTAATTTTCTTTTCACCTGTACGCTTTATTATTGTAATTGTAATTATATTAATATTATTGTATTATTAATTTAATTTCTTATCATTTTAAAAAATATTTCAGGCTTTACATGATATATGCACATGATCTATATATCATGTGCATATATCATGTAAAGCCTGAAATATAATAAATGATATATTTCTAGATCTAATTGTAAAATTAATATGAAGCTGAAAGTGTACATAATCTTTATAATAAAGAATATACTTATTATTCTTACATCACGCTATATCTCGCGTATAGCGGGATAGACAGAGGAAGAGAGAGGGATGTCTTGATCTGCCTGATAAGGCGTCTAGTTCCCTACTTTTCGCCTAATTTTCGAAACAAGGGTCTTGTTACGAAGGTTGAGAAAAGAAAATAATTTATTCCTTTTTTATTACTGGCACTTTATTTACAAAATTCACTTAAAATACCGAAAAAAATTCTTAATTTAAAGCACTGGTTATAAGTTTTTCCTTAATTAGAATAAATTTTCAAATAACTAAGAAAAATATGACACTTTCATCATTTAAATTCATTGTTCTTGGAAAATATCTTCAAAGTAGAGACTCGTGTATCAAATCTGTTACACAATTTCGCTGAAATTGTGATAATTATATAATTTGCATAAAGAAGATTTTCTAAGTAAAGAAGATACATTTTTGTAAAATTTTATATTATGATTAATTAAAGTTGAAAAAGACAAATTCTCGCATGATTTTAAAACTAGCTTTAAAATCATGGGAGAATTCGTCTTTTTCAACTTTAATTAATCATAATATAAAATTTTTAACTTTTTATAGTGATTAATTTTTTTTTATAAATTAAAATGTAGAGGCCAGTTGTGGCGCAGGGATACAATGTGTAACTGTAAAATCGACCGGTTGTGGGTTCGATCCCCACTCGAAGAAGTGGAATATTTATTTACATAAAGCGCGGCGTTGAGTTCCGCCACTCAACACACAATGCCTCCAGAATTCAGCGGAAAGTGGGTAACAGAGTGTCTTAACACTAGGCTCACTCTGCCTACCCTGCTGTGTGCGGGAAACATCGTGAAGCTGTTTTAATTTTTTTTAAATATACAAATTTGGCAAAACGAAATTGCATAATTCTAGAAATAAATTCTAATAATAATTTTGTTTGCAAATTTAAATGATTCAATTAGCTTTTTCTGAAATCATCTCAAGTTGAGTCAGCGGACGTCACACTAGGCCGCAGCTGCCAAAGGATCTCGGCTTACATTGCGCACGGCGCACGTGTCGCACCCTCAAACTAAAGAGTATTGTAAAAGAAACATTAAAATTTGTGTTTTTTTTTTAACTTTTTACTTTCCTAAGTGTAGAATAACACTTTAAAAATGTTAAAACTATTAATTAAATAGCATTCTCTCTTTCCTGACGATAATTCTTAGTAATTATCTTTGGGTAGCGGAAATTTGTAAAAATCTCCCTACAGAGATGCTAACAACATTAATAAGTTTGAACAAGCGTATAAAAATTTCGACATAGCTTGAAGCAATACACTCTGTATTGCTTAGTGGTCAGAGCGCCTAGACGGTTTCTAGGAGACGCGGGTTCTTATATCATTATGACGGATTTATATGTTTTCTAAAGAAATATTATTGATATTTTTTTTCTCCTGTAAAACAAGAAAGGCAAAGAGAACTCTTCTTCTACCCTTTCCATCCAATTAATATACAAAGATTAGCAGAACTCAATGTCACTCTCAGTGTGACTAGAGCAGGGATATTAAATTAGTTCATACGTAATCTCTTATTATTCTCGCTAATGTTTATTGAACTTGCAACTATCGCATGTGCACTCACTCATACACTGAGTCACGATTGTCTGCCAAATATTTCTAGCAATTATAAAATGATCTTAAAACTGCTTACAATAAATTAAAGCAGCCTTCTGTGCTCACTTTACTCTTTAAAGTTAAATCAGTTTGACACATTGTGTAGGCTGAGGGAACTTAGAGTTAAGACACTCGGTCCTCTATTTTCCGCCGAATTCTGTTTTTTCTTCCATTAAAATAAGCCTTGTATCACGGCTGATAAGGCTGCACTGCAACAGTCTAAATATTTTTAAACAGTCTAAATATTTTTAAACAGTTTTTACTATTTACATATTCACTCATTACTCAAAGAAATATTTCTAATTTCACTTCGTTATTAATTTGCTAGTTTATTTTTAGACATGCGTGTTGGGTGACGAACTCGGCCACATAAAAAAATCTACACTGTAATAAAAAAACAGTAGAAATGTGTCTGTACGTCAAATATTTATGCAAAAAATAATTTAGGATAGTGATAAGATGGAAATACAATGTATTTTGTTTTTTTTTAATTTTGTATGTTTGTGCACGCACATCTTTGGAACTAATGCAGACATTTGAATAAAAAAACATCATCGCATAGCATTATAAACAGGGCCCTGTTTAGATAGATATACAATAAAAAAAAATAACAGTAGAATTGATTTTGAAAATTTAAACACCTGATATAAAATGGATCAGCTGAACTAAAAAAATGGTACCGAAACAATATTATCAGTTCCTTATACTATGAAAATGTAAAAAAAAGGGCTTCTTAACAAAAATTGTGTATGAAAATGCAAATCTGATGTGGATATCTCTAAGAGATTCGCCAAATTATGTGAAATAAAGAAATTAAACTTTAATCAAAGCTTTTTAGTTACTAAAATCAAATATCTGAAACAATTCAACGTTGTTTTTAAATAACGTTGAATTACTTAAGTAAGATATGCTTGCCTTGTTGTTATTCTTATTTATTATTCTGTTTTAAGAGTTCGTAAGTAGAGAAAAATACCTACATACACATATCGTTCATTTATTAATCTATTTTCAAGTATATACATAATAATATAATTTGGAATAAATATGTGTCTATACTGCTACCAAAAGAGCTGTTTTAAAGCAAGCACATTAGTATAGGCATACAAGAGTATGTATAATGGAAAGAATGGAAAATTAAGTAAGAAAATTGGCAGACCTAGTAAAAAAAAAGCAAATAAAAAAAAAATATTTAAAACTTCAATACAAATGATACAATACACTTTTATATTTCAAAAGATACCTTCTACAACGTGTATTCATTGTCAGAATAAACTGCACTTAGAAATAAAAAAAAATAAATGAAGCTATTCGTTTCAATAATTATTTAACACCTAAACACAATTACAACATAAACATTTTATAGCAACATAAAATTTTAACACTTAGTAAATTATACAATGTCTAAGACACATAACAACAGGTGTATAATCCTTGTTATTCCCTCACTAGAAAAACAATACGAGGGGTTGGAATGTTGAAAATCTCCAGTGTCGGTCTACGGCTCGACGGGAGGCGGCTATATATAGATGCGCACGCGCCGCGACGCGTTAACGGCGCGCGGGGTGACCAAATGTGTGCTTGTAATAGGATATAGAATATTATAATTGTTTATCACGACGCGGCGTTGACTTCCGCCATTCAACATGCGGAACGGATGCTATATGCGGGACACAGCGTAAATCTTTTTAATTTAATATTTGCTTATATTTTCGATAATATCTTTTAAACTAATTAAGAATCACTTTTTTGAGTTTTCCCCACACCAGGAAATTTTGATTAGTGGGTTCAGTCTCCAATTAATTGTCAAAATTTAATAATAATAAGCTATTGATCAAAATAATATTATAATATGAAGCCAGATGATAATAAAATCAATTATCAATTTGGCCAGTCGTAACGCAAGGGAACAAAGTGACTGTGAACATAACAGATTGTAGTTTTGATTCCCACCCGAGGAAATGAAATATTTAATATTTTCAATTTTTCGCTCTGGTGTCGAAGCAAAGCGCGCCCATGAGGTCCGTGACTAAGTACGCAATGCTTCCAGAATTCGGCGGAAAATGGGACACAGCTTGTCTTAATACAAATTTTCCTCTCCTTACTCTAATGTGTGCGGGATAGAGCGTGAAGCTGGAAAAAAAGACAATTTTATCTATTTTTTGTGTTATTGGTAATAATCTACGCAACAGAATACATCGTGCTCACCCTACAACCTCGCTTACCTACATAAGCTGTGTGCGTGTTCTAGATGAACATTGCATCGACGTCGCGGTGCTTGCACCTAAGAGCAGTGAACTTAATTTTTAATTGATTTGCTTTATTTTCTATGTAATATTGAGCTTATACAACACTATATTATAGCTTACAACAGAAAGCGTGATTTCATTACCTTCGTTATTTCTTTGTTAATATAAACTCTAATGATTTGTAGTGCCAAAAAATATTTGAAGTAGTGTTAAAAAATGCTGATACAAATAAATTATTATATTTTAGAACTTTATTGTCAATAAGGAATTGATGGAGTGCGATTTGTTCATTTAAAAACATAAGTTCAATTCAAATAAAAGTGTTCTTCCTTTCATTCTCGCTAGCTTTTAAAATATGTAAATAACATAAAAATATATAAATAAAATATGTAAACCTTAAACGTGCTTATAAAACGCCGAATAAAAAAAATAAACTTTTACTTTTTACAATGAATAATATCTCAAAAATTCTGACAAAAATATATTAAAATAAATTTTTAGATAACAATATTCACCTTAATTTTCATTGAGATGTCTCTATAATATGCAGAGAAAATAAGCTTTCACGTTAGGGGTTGTAACTCCCTTATTGAAAGCGTTAGGGTTAAAAAAATAATGTGACGTTTTAAATAAAAAGGAACATAATCATATCTAAAATAATTCATTAGAAGCTAGCGCAGCTTTCCCATCCTTATGAGGAGACTCTTTAATCAGAATCCAAATATATTATATTAGGGAAATCTAACATAAATAAATACAAAGCACGTTAGCACTAGGTTCCCTCTGCCTACCCTGCTGTGTGCGGGATATAGCGTGAAGCTGATTTATTTATTTTATTTTATATAACACTATATCTAAATATATAATGTAATGATGAACAAAAAACAATATTTTATTTTTATTCCTGAGACATATTGTCGTCAGGTGACGCACTTATCTCTGATCGAAATTAAACATTATAATTTGTCTGAAATGACTCACGGTTTTAAAGAAAAATACAGACATAACACAGTATGGGCTCGCATGTGTTGAAAATTAATATTTACAGGATATAACTAAGTGTTGATTCATTATACTTTTACACTTTTTTTAAAAAGTTTTTTGAGAAAAAAAAATATAAAGAAGCAACTTGAAAACTACTAACAAAATTCATACGTCCTTCATGTTTTGTTGTAAATTATTTTTTGTTAGTTTAATTTATTTTTTGTTAGTTAATGTAATAGTAAGATTATAGCTATATATTAGTAAGCTTGATATTATAATAATAATAACATACTTATATTTTTTAGTTTCTTTAAAGATAAAATTCATAAAATTTTAGTTTGTTTAATATTTTAATAGCAGTACTTGTAATATTCAAATATATATGTTTTTATTATTATTCAGTTCCTATTTTTTATGTTACTTATTGATAAAAAATAAAATGTGACCAACGAACGACGAACTGAACCCACATCTCTTGGCTGCCATCCAAGCACTGTAAAAGAGGCGCCAGTTCGAATCCTGAGATGTTTCAGACAAAAATACAAAATTTAGATATTTTAAATAAAACCTAAGAGTCTTAAAAAATATATATAGAATTATGTTAAGATATAATATAAAAACATGTATGTATATATGCACGAGCAAAACATTCTAACAGTACAAATGCGACGTAAAACACCACATAGCACATACTACATACAAACATACCTATTTGGCGCGTTCAGATTTTCATCACCCTTTGCTCCAACAAAAACTCGCATTACCTAGCAAAAAATTTTATCGAAATTTAACCTTTATATCATTAAATTACAGTATATTGTCCCATGCACATATAAAATATTAAAATTTTCGATGTAGTTAGGCTGTATAAGTACGTTTTGCTTTCATAAATCAAACGCATACATAGAAGGTGGCGGCCATCTTGTGTGCGCGTGGGCAGCCACGGCGGCACGTGCGATCTATTTTGGGCGGTATAACGCGATGCCCCCCGCCCTATACTGCGCAGGCGCTTTGGAACGATGAAGCAAGTTTTGATTTGGAGAAAATTATTAAATATATGTGTGTGCGCACAAAATGGTTTTTTTGTATATTTAATATAAATTTTATTTTCTTATCTATCTTCTTTTTTATTTGTCTTATCTTTTTCTATCACCATAGCGAACAGTGGGGTAGTGGCTAATTGTAAAGGTATCTATTTAAGAAATTGATTTTTAAAATATTTTCCCACTTCAGCAAGACAAAGCACGGCTCTGAGTTTCACCACTCACATATTTCCACAATTTCCAATGGACATGGAGAATTATCTTGACTTAAGTTTTCTGTATCAACTTTGCTGTGTGGGATAAAGCTTTTGCTTGGAAAAATATTTACACACTAAAAGTAAATACTGGGGAAGGGAAATATCTTAATGGGAACAGAGTATCTTAGCAATATGTATATATACTACCCTGCTATATAAAGGATACTGCGTGAAGCTAAAAAAATGAGTACCACCCCCTACATTGAAATTCTATAAAATTGGTTAAAATTTAAGAATTTAGAGACTCTCAAATGATTGATGAGGCCAGTGGTGGCGCAGTGGCACGAGGTGTGACTGTAAAACCGACTGGTTGTGGGTTCGATCCCCACTCGAGGAGATGAAATATTTACTTAAATTTATATTTCCATTTCTTCGCTCTGGTGTCGAGGTTAAGCGCGGCGTTGAGTTCTGCCACTCAACACGCAATGCCTCCAGAAATCGGCAGAAAGTGGGGAACGGAGTGTCTTAACACTAGGTTCCCTCTGCCTACCCTGCT
>JAATLQ010000450.1:0-62960 GCA_013421005.1 Heliconius erato x Heliconius himera
GTTAAGCGCGGCGTTGAGTTCTGCCACTCAACACGCAATGCCTCCAGAATTCGGCAGAAAGTGGGGAACGGAGTGTCTTAACACTAGGTTCCCTCTGCCTACCCTGCTGTGTGCGGGATACAGCGTGAAGCTGATTTATTTATTTATTTTATTTTATTATAGTTGTCAATTAATTCTGCTTAAATCAATAATCATGTATTTTAAGCGGGCGAAGCCGTGGGCGGGCCGCTAGTTTTATAATAAGACTGCGACTGATTGCGAAAGCGATGGTTATGGATTTGATCTCTTTGAATGATTATATTTATTTTCATTTCCTTGCCCTAGTTAAAAGATTTTAGAGACATTGCGTGTTGAGTGGCATTAATTTCGCTACTTAACACGCAATGTCTCGAAAACTAGGCGTAAAGTGAAGAACGGAATGTCTTAACACTAGGTTCCCTCCGTCTAGCCTGCTATGTAGGAAAAAATGTGCAGCTGTTTTAATATGCTACAATTATTTCAATACACATATGTATATGGTCACCCTAACAGCTGCTAATCTTAGAGGAGCGACCCTTAGCCATTGTTTACAGTTGAGCGATGAATCGTCACAAAATAATTAGCGGGGGATGGTACCCTTGCGGATTATAGTGTTTGGTGTGAAGATGCTTTAAATTATAGGGTTTAGATGGGGGTAGTACAGCTTTATTAAATTATACGTTTTGATATATACCTGCTGTGTTGGAAACAATTTATTATTCGGTGGTTAAATGTACCTACGACTATTAATTTGTATATGTTTTTTTTTTCAGAGTGAAGACACGAAAATAATTTACTCTCCCGAATGGGAATCGAACCCACAACGGCCACGGCCTCATAATATACAAAATAATCAGAATCAGAGCATTTCTGTAAAGCTTACAATTTATTATCCGTAGCAAATTAAATAAAACATACCTAAGCTACTTTTTATTCAAGCGTTAAAGTCGCAGTTATTTTTATGGACAACACGAATTTGCATTCAATACAGAAGATACGACATGTGAAAAATAACAGTGGGATTTTTAAAGGTATTACACATTTTTGAAAACTTCAATCGTTTCAAATCCACGCGTTCTTTTATGATTTTTGTTTATTATTTAAATTGAAATACTGTTTTTTTTATTTTATTGAAGAGATTTGTGTGTTAAGCGTTGATTTTCAAAGAGTTTAAAAAACGGAAATAGAGATTTGTCTCTCTGCTTTCTATTGTATAATTATTTAGATGATAAATTATTTTGATCTTGGTATGCCTTTCAAAATACTGTATTAAATTATTGATTATACTGAGAAGGTCATGTAAGAAACATGAGGACCCTCCATATCCCATAATAAAAATCTATACTAACATTATAAAGCTCTAGAATTTGTTTGGCTCAATGCTTTAATCTCAGAAACTAATGATTGGAATTTAAACAATATTTTTGTGTTTGATATCACCTCATTTCAATGTATCGTTCGACTATAGCTGCGATCAACTGTCATACACAACCACAACTCTTAATAACTTTATATGGCCACAGAGGCGAAGCCGCAGGTAAAAAGCTAGTATTCAAAAATAACAAAATAAAAAGTACCGACTATAGAAAAAGCTGAAAAAAAATGTAGAAATAAAATTAATAATCATACTTTAATTAGTTACATTTTGTCGTATCTATTATTGAATACCTTTTTTTTTTGTTCGTCACGTTTCGCTAATGTAAAGAGTAAACTCATTCCTACCTTATTACACGGTTGGTTATTTTTTTTAATACAAATGGCGCTTAGATTGAAAGTTATGGTAGCGTGTTTTAGTTTTTTTTTTTGGTGCCGTATAATTATGTCTTACTTTGTTCAATGTAGTTGTTTTTGTTTTTACTATTTTTGTTTTAAATATAGAGCTTAGAAAAGAAATATAAATTACCTAAAATACATATATTTTTAGCTTTATGTTGTATCTCATATGTGGTATAGAAGGCAGAGGGAACCTATTGTTAAGACGCTCCTTTCTCCACTTTCGGTGGTACTGCTGTGACACTATACCTACTACACTGATCTACTACTGCCTTAAATCTTTCGTAAAATAATATTTCGTAAATCAACAGAAATTTTCATATTTTTAATCCTAATGTAGTATCAAAATCTAGCATATAACCTAAAGCAGAATAAAACTGGTGTCAAGACACTCTTTTCTCGACATTTTAAACTTGCTACCTGTGTGTTATAGTTAATTAAGTTTTAAAAACCTATCCATCTCTATTAGTCTCGCTGTTATTAGTACGATGATATTAGTATTTCCTGCGTTTTATTACACGGTGAAATTTCATTTAGCACTTCGGCACCTTTAAAGTGTGAGATAGATTTGTTACTTTAATAATATGAAATTAAACTCTACAAATTTAATTTTAAAGTGGCCGATCATCTTTTTTTTTGTATTTTAGCACGTTTTTGGGTTTTTTTGTAAGTTATTTAGTAGGCTTTTTATAGATACCAGTCGTGGCGTAGGGGTACAAGTTTGTGACTGTAAACGAGACAGGTTGTGAGTTCGATTCCCACTCAAGGGAATTTAATATTTTATATTTTCATTTCTTTGCTCTAGTGTCGAGGTTAAACGCGGTGTTTAGTTCTGCCACTCAATATATAATACCTCGAAAAATCTTCGGAAAAAGGGGAACAGACTGTCTTAACACTAGGTTCCCTATACCTACCCTGCTAGATGTGGGATACAGCATGAAGCTGAAAGACAATCATAGCTAATTGAGAATAGCGATTTGTAATGTGTGGTATAAAACCTGAACCATAAAACCAAGCCACATTGTCCTCTACTGTTTGAAAATATAACTTATTTTTTAGACAAATACGGCGTTGATTTTCGTAAATGGATCTCGCAATTAGTGGAAAACGAAGTGATCTTTCTCTACATTCACGTAGTTCTCCTCCATATAGTACAAATGCGCAAGCGAAAAGAAGTTTTCTACAGAAAATTACTACTATAATATTTTGATTAACTTTCAAAGGTCTATTCAATCAATTTTAATAATAGATATATAAATCAAATAGTACTAAAACGCCACATGAAGAGATGCGACATGAACCCATCCGAATGGGAGACAATTGCAGCTGATCGGCCTCAATGGAGACGTATCGTCAACACTAAGGTGTCAGAGTTTGAAATAAAGCGAAGAGATGAGCTCAATATTAGACGAGACGAGCTTAAGGCCCACGTACCTGAGGCTATTAATTACAATTATATTGGGAGTGTGCTGACATGCAGTGAATGTGGCCATACTTTTTCTGCAAAAATCGGTTATGTCAGTCACTTTAGAGCTCATCAACGAAGCTCTGGTTAGCCAGATGCCAGTCACCGTGGCCAAAAACGGTCAGGACAGTATTAGTATTAGTAAATCAAATCTATATATTTATTATTATATTAAAATTCTATTAGAACATATCAAATAAACCACTAACAATATTAAAAGCACAAAATATACCTGAGCGTTAGGTGTCAAAGCTGCAGATATGGCGTTCTGTTGCGCCGCCGCGGCCGCTGCAGCAGCCATGCTTGCGCCGAGCGGCCCGTACGCCGCACCGTAATAGCCTCCCATAGCTTGTGTCATACCGCCACCGGCCATACCTGTATAAAGAGAACTTTTGATTAGTAATTTAATAAGTTGAATTCGGTGGAATGTGGGGAACGGAAAGGTTTTAATGGGAACGGAGTGTCTTAAGTTAAGACACTCCGTTCCTGATGTAACCTGGGAACCTAGTGTTAAGACTCTTAACACTAGGTTCCCAGGTTACATCAGCCTACCCTACTATGTGCAGGATATAGTATAAAGCTATAAAATAAAAAAATATTGTATCTGAAAAGAAGTAGTTATAGACGAGATACCTTTATTCCCACAGAACTTCTTTTCTCTATAAAATATAAACCAATTAATCTACTTTTAATTGACTATAACCCGCCCCCCCTTAATCTACAAAGTATCTATCTATAAATATCTCAAAAAATATTAAAATGAAATAATAGTAAATAATAACCATAATAACCACATTAAGTAATATTTCAACAAACACTAAACTAAACAACCGAAACACAGAGTCAACCATTAACTCTGGCACTATTGTCCATCTAACCCCAAAGTAAGGCGTGTTTAATAAACACCTAAGGAACTGACCGACGGTTAATAGAACTCGAGGGCCGTCGGATTATTCCAGTACAATGATATAATTAATTGGTGCTCAGATCTGAGCTGCCCGCCATTATTCGTGCTGAATGGACTTAGGTGTGGAAGTCTTAGTTTGCGTTTTGATTTATATATTGTGTATTGGGCACCGTAATGTATTGTTGGTGGTTTATATTGTTTTGAAGTTAATTATGGAGGTTACTAGTTTGATTTTTTTTGGTTTAACGGGTTAGGTAAACGCGGTGTGGAGTTTCGGAGATGGTTTGGGCGTGGCGTGGAGAACAGCGTGTTTCTGTTAGATTCTCGATTTTGTATAGGAAATGCGTAAGAGAAGCAGAAATGTGAATTATTGCAGAATTATATTAAAATTCTATAAACAGTTTCACGTTTTTCCAGAATAAGAAGTTGTAAACTTAATTTTTTGAACATCTAATAATCTACTACCGGTAGATGGTGTGGCAGGCAGAGGAAAACTAATGTTCATTTAAATTTCCCACTTTTCGATTATCTAGATATTGCCATTTAAGAAGCGGCACTTAACGCCGTGATTTTTTTAAAATAAAATATTAAAATTTGATAAGCTTCCAAATACTTCAATATACCTATTATTAAAATTCAATTCGAACATCAAATAAACGTACAAAATTTGACATCAACCTATCCGATATAACGTAATCGAAGCCTCAAGGACTTGGTTTTAAATAAAAAAAAATCGTATGGAAAACCCTCTTTATGGTGACACCCGGATTTACAATATACCAGCTCGTATCTTCGAACGAAGTCACTATTTTATAGGCGTTGGGTCGCAAATCGCTTAACAGCAGGCCATTGTAAAATATTCGAAGGGCCGGTGGAGATATATATTTTTTTTATTATATTTATAATTAAATTGGTTGTCATCTCTTGCCATATTCTGATGTCTTCGCCTGGTATTGGCGTGAATGCGATGAAAATTTCCGTCCCTGGGAGTTTTTTCAAGAGTTTTATTAATTTCGTACATACGCTCGCTCGGTCGGTCGGCGGCTTCGAGGCCTGGTTTCAAATATTTTTAACTTCAAGAACGACAGTTGTAGAGTGAAATGGTATTTATTGCTAATAGATGTCGTGTGTATATTGAGTTTTGGTTGTTTGGTTGTGATTAATGTGCGGTGTAATTTGTCGGTTTTTTTGATTTATTTATTATAGTGACAACAGGTAGTTGAAGCATTGATATAATCGTCGATTATAAGTTTTTTTTATTAATTATGAAATATCATTTTGAGAATGTTTAAATTGTAGGAAATATGTCTAAAGCTTAGATTATTCAACTGCATATTTCTGCATATTTTACAAGACGAAGAATTTACCTATATTAAAGCAAAAAGCTACAATCAAAATTAAAATGTTAAGCAAAGTAAGAATGTTGAAGAAGATGTATTTTCAATAAACGAGAGAGTGAACTTAAAATTAAGCAAATTAAAGCGAAATCAATAGCTTCACAACCGAATTTAACACAACCGAATTTAAACCAGATAATTAAAATAGTCAGATAAAAATAAAAAAAAACTTCAAAAAACTAAAACATCGCATGAAAAATCTAGTAAGAAAATAAGAAACTGTAATTTCCAATACTGGCCACCCCGAGTCTTACAATGCATCCATTTTCCCTCGACCATTCACTCCATAATGACCTTTCTGTATAATACCTACTTACCTATTAATAAATATAGTCAGGTAGAGAGTATTGAGCATATCGATTTGGAAAGGTCTGCTTTGGGGATTCTCGTTCGGCCCTCGGCCTCGTTTTGTTGTATTGAATACGTTAAATTTTACGGAAAAGTAGCCATTCTTCCGTCCGTACGTCCGTCAGCTGTTTTCTTGTAAGGTGATTTGGCAAGTGTTAAAAGCATTTTCTACTATTAATCTTTGGAACTGGGAGTTTTCTTGAGTGTTTTGCATATTCTTATTATTTTTTTATAGAACTGATGGTGGATGATAGTGGTAAAATGTAAGCGATTTTGATTATATATGGTAGGTATTTTAAAGTGTTATTCGGACAATGATAAGCATATTGAAGTTTAGAAGAGATTTGGACATTTGCTTTTAGGGAAAAATATAATTAGTTTACACATAAGCTTTCGCTTTTTAAGTTTTCGCTGTATGTCAGATTTTACAAGCATTTTCCTAATCTTTTAAACAATTTTATGAATTTTCTTATCCATTGTATTATATATACCTATTTAGTAAAATTCTTATATATGTTTAATAAAAAAATGTGACGTATTACCTAAAATAACCTTCAAGCGTAAGATTTCAAAACCGAACAGGATTAGACTGCAGTTTAATAAAGCAAAATTTACGAATTCAAACAAAATAAAGGAAAATCTATACAATTTTTACGTTTGGTAATGTCATTTCAATACTTATATTTTCCTGTTCTTTTCTAAATTTTTCTCGTAAAATCTAATCAAAGTCACATATGAACCTAACATTACAGATCCAGAAAGTGTAATCAAAAGTAACTTCATGGGATTTTTCGTTTTGCTATTTACCCTGCAGGGTAGAGAGCACAGTATTGAGATACTTTGTCACATACGTACTACCCAATTTTCGAGATTGTATATTGAGTACTGGGTTAAATGTACTGCCACAATGCTTAGAATCCCGGCCTCAAGAACTAAAAGCTACACCGCAAAAACACTAGATTACCAGCCGTTTGACAAAAATAACTTTTTCGAAACAAAAACAGCTGTACGTACAATAAAACAATTCTCTACTCTACTTCAAGCCTAGCATGAATTTAAATTTGAAAACTCGATCTTTGAAGAACAAGTTAACTTGTTTTACAAAGTGGAAACAGTAACTATCGTTCTTGCAGAGTCCCGTTTAATTAAAATCCGTGTTTGATGTGGCATTTTTGCGGCATCGCCCATAGTATACTATAGTGCCTATAGTATAGTAAATTTAACCCTTTCTTAGGGAAATTAATTGACTTTTTGTTGGCCGTGTATTGTGACCGAAGATTGAGTTTTGCCATTTTCATAGCGGTGACCTTTTGAAATTAGTTGGGCTTCTTCGATTTTAGCTGATATTTTTTTAGAAAGTAAAAAATAGGGTTTAAATAAGTCTCAATAGTAATTGGAGTAAACGCGACGGTTGTAGGCGCGATTCCCACAATTTATTATTTTTATTTCCTCGCTCTGGTAGGCTCAAGACAGAGCACGGCGTTGAGTTTCAACATTCCATAAGCAATGTCTTAAAAATTGGGCGGTACGTCGGAAACATAGTGTCTAAGTACTAGGCCCCCTACGCGGTATAGCGAGAAGCTACTAAATAAAGCTCTGTTTTCCATTCGATTACTTAGGGACATTGACTAATAATTGTCGTTTAACAACCACCTAGCACGCAATGTTTTTAAATAAGCGATTATTCTTTATAAACGGACGCAAAACGGGAGAAGTGAAACCTATAAATTATTGTTGTCACAATTTAAATTTAAATAAATTTATGTAAGTAATAACCCTTCAACACCAAATGCCTTGAAAATTATACGGAATTTGGAGAATGTAGTGTCATAGAATTTGAATATATTATATCCTTTAGAATACCAAGTGACACAAGCATGTGTTATATTTTTGATATAGGTACTTATAATTGCACAGTCAACAATATATTTTTTTATATTACAACTATAGATAAATGACGAAGCGTTATTTTCGCCACATTAAAGATACACCCCACTTGTGCCCAAACTCGAAACTAACAAACCGTGGTTAAATTGATCGATTAGCTGTAGTTTTGCAAATCACTGTATCTACTGGTCGGGCCTTGGTTTTATATAGGACATTGTAATTGGGAATATTAATAATACGTAATATAATATTACAAGGCTGAAGGGTTTGTTTAGTTGAATGTGTTAATCTCAAGAACTATCAATATAACACAAAATTATTTTTCAATTCGAATCAGCAGTTCCTGATATCAGAGTGTTCAACCAAACAAATTTTTGAGCTTATTTATTATATTAAGTATAGAAAAATAATCCATAACTATGATGATAATATTGAATACTCTACACTGGACATGTCATAACATATTAAGTAAAACATCAAAATATTGACAAGTTACATCATGAACTGTATAGTCATGCATGGTTTATAGTTCTTGGGATATCATGTAAATGACGTCACGCGACCGGAAGTAGCTCAGCTAGCGGCAGGCAGGGGGTGGGGCTTCCGGCGGCGCACGCGATTGGTCACTTCCTTTCTGGCATTGCCATAATATGGTAATCGTGATGCAGCTATTTATTGGATTATTGTGGATTAAGGGAGAAAAACAAGACATTTTGTATTGCCTAAATGGTGTCTTTGGTGATCAACAGTAAGCAATATACCTATTACCAATTTCGAGGCAGTAAAATATTATTAATAAATAGAAACGCAATTAAATATAAAAGAAATGTTCTTGTCTAGAGAACACTATCGCAGATTATAGAATCGTAGACAATTATGGTCCTGGTTTTATATAGACATAACATTTTTAAATTGGACACCCGAATTCGAGACATTATCTCTTGAACAGCGGAGTTTAACGTCGCACTCTGATTTATTAAAGTGGGAAAATTACAATTGTGCTACCCCCGAGTGGGGTCATCCACACAGCTACCGTGTTTAGTCAGGCGCCGTCCCGACAGCACTACGACGTAGCTTACTAGACTCTGTTCTTAAGCTTTACTTCGTACTCCGCACAATGCAAGATAGGCAGAAAAAACCTAGTATTTAGACACTCCATTCCCATTAAGATACTCCACTTTCCGCCGAATTCTCTAGACAATACGTGTTACGGGTACGAGTGGCACAACATAACACCACACTTTGTTACCAAAGTGAAATATTACATATTTCATGTGAAATATTAAATATATCATTCCCTCATATGGGAATCGAACCCACATCTGTCGCGCTTACAGTTGCACTCTTGTGTCCCAGTGCCACGACGACGGTCCCGATTAGATTTTTGAAAAAGTTTTAATCATAACAGATAAAGAATGATATATCGTTTCGATGTTTTTACCTATATTTTACATCGATGAACAAATATTTATATTAATTTAATATCATTATATTTTAATTCAACAAAGAGGGAATAATTTACGTAATTTCAACAATCAATATTTGAGTTTCTTTATTTGAGAACGGCGACACCTAAACATGTGTTCTGTATAATGTATTTTTTTCATTATGGTCGCACATGTTTTTTTTTATCTTCACGCATTTAACAGGGTAGGCAGGGTTAAAACATTCCGTTTCCTACTTTCTACCCAATTTTCGGGATATTGCGTGTGGCAACACTCAACCCCCGCTACTTATTTTGTTACCAGAGAGGGGAAATAAATCTAATTTCCTCTGAGTGGGAATTGAACCCACAACCACTATGCCGCTAAGCAACAACGGCCTCACAAGGGTAAGGCTGCACAGCTGTTTCCTATCTTCTTTTGCTGCACTTTAATTTTGAAAACATTGCTAATCCAATGTCGCATTTTGTTTAACTACTGATGTCATATCAAATAAGCTTATATTAAATTTATAGTCACTTCATAGATTATGCTTCATAAAAGTTCATATATTAGAATAAAAGCAACAGTGTAGTATTCAAGTATAGAAAACACCATGGTGGCAACATTTTAAGTGACTCTCACTTATATGTAGACTAGCGGCCTATTTGCGGCTTCGCCCGCATTACCTTTAATCCTTTTATTGTGCTGCATTTGCCAACAGATAGATTATATAAGTTATACATTCAATCACGAAAAACTTATTTCTATAAACTTGATATAGTGCAAATACTGTGTGGTTGCCTGCGTGGATAACATCGGCGGCAAGGGCGCCCCCCGCGGGACTCGAGCCTAATATTTTTTATTTGACGGTGAAATATCACCTTGGACTTTTCAATTATTTTTTATCACAAAATGCCGTATTGTGACTTATTTATAAAAAATAGATATAGGGTGTCGCAGACTTTATTTTAGAACTACTGAACTTGAATGTTTTTGAGGTGCAATGTACTTGCATATATTCAAATATTTATGCAGCGTACGCCTCTTACAACCTCTTACCACAAGAGGAGTAAGTATAGTGTTAAGACACTCTATTTCCTCATTATCGTCCATATTTTATTTGTCCAACTTCATATATTTGTTTTAACCTAATTATTTATGTATGTATCATACGAATGGAGGAGAATTAGGAGAAGTTCCTTGCTTTGGTAAGACAAAGTACGGCGTTTAGTTCTACTACTCAACATGCAATATATTGAAAATTGTGCGGACAGTTAGGAGCAGTGTCTTAATACTAAGTTGAAGTGTGAAGCTATTTTCAATTTTAGTTTTAACAACATAAAATCAAAGAAAACTATTAATTTTCGAAGAATTATAGCACTTTCTTCCAAGCACACATTTAAATAGCGCGCCACATCTACATATGTCACAATACATAAAAATTATTTGTTCAGTTGGTTCAAATAATAACGTAATGCTAGCAACAGATTATTTGAAGCGAGGCAGAGCGTGAAAGCAAGTATAGACTTTGCCTACGAGACACGCTGAATCGATAATGAAATTTATTGTTTGACATAGGCAGTTCTATTTTCTGTTAATTTTCACTGTAAATTGAAAGATTTTGAATAAAATAATCGATATTTCTAAATTTAATATTTAGAAATCGATGCTATGCGAAAGAAAATATGTATATTGGTTGTGGGTTCGATTTGCACTCCGAGATAGTTTCATTTTTGCACTCTGGAGACAAAGACGTTGTAGAGTTCCACAACTCAACACACAATATCTCGGATGTAGGAAAAAGATGAGTATGAAATTTAATATTATATTAGAAATTATATATTTTGTGATTTCTTAAGGAGTACAATTATGGAAGTTAAAAAATTAAAACAAGACTTGGGGTCCTGTAAAATTTCAAAATAAAAATTTATATGTCTTGCAGAGAGATGAGATGGATTCTGCCTCAAACGTTAAATATAATGCAAAGCAGTATACATATATCCTTAAAATGATCTATTTCTTTTATAAAGTATCTATTATTCTATAGAAATAATACACACAACCCTATCATAGAAATTAATAAAACTACTGTACTTGCATCTGTGTAAACCCGGCCAGGCCAAGTTAGCCTCGAGAACAATGGTGTAGAAATTACAACCGTAGCGTTTGTTTGTTTTCAACTTGTAATTAGCATAATTATATTGGATTCTTTGCTTTATAGTTGGGTAATATGTTTTTGATATAAAAGTCGATTCAGTAATGTTTTGTATTGAAATATTTTCACGCGCATATTCCACGTGGAGGTCTAAGTGTAATGATGGTATATACTATTTGGGATTATTGGGGTTATTGAGGAAATTTATTTTTATAAAATGGATTTTGCAACGATCGTACTAGGTAAATAATAGGTTTTTTTTGAATTAGTAAAGCTGAAGCCGTCGTGGCGCAGGTTCTGACTTTAAATGCGATTCTACTATTTCCAATCGGTGAGACGATTTATTTTTCAGCTCTCTACTAGCAAGACCAAGCGCGGCGTTAAGTTTCGTCTCTTACGCTGCCACACAATTTCGAAAATCGGGCTGTTAATTGGGAATAGTGTCTTAATACTTGGGTCCCTCTGTATATAATGCCACATAAGTAGTACAACGCGATATATGAAATAAACACAACCAAAGTATGTTGAAAGTTATTGCATACAATTCTAAAGAAAACTACCCCATTTAAAATCAAAAAATCCCTTTTCAGACCACTTAATAACCTATTTTATGAAAGCAAGGTCACATAATTAGTCAATGCGAGTTGTGACCATACCCTCCGATTGGTAGGCGGAGACTTGAGTGTGTCGCCACGTGGCCGTCGCGTGTACGGGCCCTTTAGGCCCTTAACGATATATTTGTAATTTCTGGATAAACTTTCTTGTGACACACTATTAGCCATTGATTTTTTTATGTTTTATAAAAAGTAGTTTGATTTTTTTATCTTATATGGTTGTAGATTTACGTCCAATTCAGTTAATGTGTTGTTTTACATTAGGGAGAGAAAAATATTTATAAGAAAATTTATAAGAAATTTAGTTTAATTCAGCTCGGGTCTTTGACTTTTAAAGGTATTCTAAATGCCCGTGTTCAACTCCCGCTACGATCAAAATTTTCAATTTTAAATTTATTTTCTTACCACAACAACCAAATGAAAAGTTATGGATGAACGTTGGGTTTTGAACTACAATTGTCTACACGTAACGTCTAAGCAATATTAAAAAGTTGAGTATCATTAGAATTTTGAAGCTATCGCGGCACACTACAATAATTAATTGAAAATACGACAGTTATGATTTCGATTCCCAAACGGTGATAAAAATATTTTCGGTCACTTGCTTCTGGTAACAAAATGGCGCGACATTGAGTTCAACCACTCAACACGTAATATTTCCGCGGGATACAAGTGTCTTGCTTATTGCGATATTTATATACCGAAAAGTAAAAAAGGCTGAGGCCAGTCGTGGCCCAGGTGCACAAAGTGTGACTGTAAAATCGACTGGTTGTGGGTTCGAGTGGGGAATTGAGTTTCGTTACTCAACACGCTAATGCCTCCAGAACTTGGCGGAAAGTGGGGAACGGAGTGTTTTCACACTAGGTTCCCTCTGTCTACCCTGCTGTGTGCGGGATACAGCGTGAAGCTCATTTATTTTTTAAAAAGTAAAAAAAATAATAGAGGAAGAAACTTAAAAACTATTTTTGAAAAAAATCTCTCAAGAAGCCTACTAAGTATAATTAATATTCCCATATACATTAGTTTTTACAAGCGTTTACTCCCTGCGGTCTAAGCGTGGGCGTGGCTTACACGTGTTGGTGTGTAGCTACCCTTATTTAAGGGTCGCGTCACACCAAATAGCTTTTAACTTAATTGCCACCGCGAGTTTATGGTGGAATAAAAGTGGGGTGATTAAACATTCGTAAACGTTTTATAGATTTCAATCGTTTAAAGGCTTATCTATATCTTCTATATGTTTAGTACTATTTTCAATTTAATAAGTTTTTTCCAAAGTTATTTTTAGATTTAAAATCATGTTGAGGTCATCGTGACTGTAAGCGTGACGGTTGTGGGTTCGATTTCCACTCGGAGAAATGGAATATTTAATATTTTCAATTCCTTATTCTGGTAGCTTACAAAGTGCGGTGTTCCGTTCCTTCACTCAACACGCAATGTCTCGAAAATTCGGCGTAAAGTAAAAAACAAAACTTATTAGGGAACGGAAGGTCTTAAAACAAGGTTCCCAGGTTCTTTCTGAGCCTACTGTGTGCAGAATACAGCGTCAAGCTAAAAAAATAGTTACTATAAAACTATAAAGTACTTAATGTAATAATATATATTACTTACACGTTTTCCGATCATACTCCAAATAAAAAAAGAGGAACAACTCCATTCTTCTCGCCTATTATAGAGAAATAAAGATATTACGCATCTCTAAGCAAGAATTGAACTCACAACCACTGAGTGTGTACGTATGTATGTACCTACCCAATTGCGACTGATACAGGCTATACGATTAAATCAACAAATTTCCATACAAAACCATCAAACTGTGAAAGCTTTAGACATTTCACCTATTTTGTTCCTACGTTTTTTGAGTTCGGACCCGATTACTTACAGAACATTACTAATGCCGCAAACCGCCCCTGCCTAACCCTATAATGCGTATGTAAAAAGCGGGACGGGATCTTTCAATAAATATAATCGCGTGTCAGAATAACCTTAGGAGTGAAATTTGACGCACCCTCAGTACAAGGGTTAGTTTTCCCATTGTATGTCTCACATTGACAGCGAGAACTGTCAAACACAGTGTAGTTTTAAACTACGTTTTTCATTTTTTTCTTTTCTTCTGGTGTAGGCTTAGGGGTCAGGGTTCGGGGCTTTTAGGTTGATCTTATTGTTGTTGTGAATTTTTTTTTTCCAAATTGAATTGTGATGTAAGATGGTATTACCATTTCTTTTAGTATGTCTGTACTTCTATACTGCTAATAGTAGGTATAAAAGTAAGCTTGTTTGGGGCAATGCTCCAATCTCAAGAACTACTGGTACGAATTTTTGTATTATACAAGTTCCCATTCCTCGAGAAATTGCTAGGCTAAAATACTTATTTAGAAAACGTATAAAAATTTGAACGTAGCGGGACTCGAACCCGCGCCTCCTGGAAACTGCCCAGGCGCTCTTACCACTAACCAATAAGTTCGCCATATTACATTGTGGTATGTACATTTTGTAAAATGTATATTATAAATATAAAATGTTTCATGTAATAGAAAAATAAGAAACGTATATTAGTTTATTTTTCATTCTGTATAAAATATTAGATAATCTTTTCTACAGAACGATGAGACTCCATAGTCGAAGAAATGAAAGAGATGACAGAAACTTTGCAAGCTTAAAAAGATTTTCCAATTGGATATTTTTTAAATCCGTATAGAACTAGACTTTAATGCAATACTAGACCTTATATTATATGTTTGTTACCTTATGGTAACAAAATAGGTTAGGTACATTATTGGCCACTTTTATTTAAAGAGATTCTGTAAATCGGGCTTAACCTAAAGTTGATTTTTG
Organism: Heliconius erato x Heliconius himera; assembly: GCA_013421005.1. Classification (NCBI taxonomy): domain Eukaryota; kingdom Metazoa; phylum Arthropoda; class Insecta; order Lepidoptera; family Nymphalidae; genus Heliconius; species Heliconius erato x Heliconius himera. The sequence goes on from JAATLQ010000450.1 coordinate 14,821, forward strand.
TTCCTAGATTGTGGAAACAAATATAATATAAATCAAACCCATAACCATCGCTTATAGGTTCAATAATTTCTCAATAATAGATAAATACAACAATAAATATTTCCAATATTACATTAAACAAAAACAGTTGGTAGGTCATCGAATTACTAAGAGCGTATACGTGCAGTACGGTCGACGAGTCGTGGCCGCCCTGAAGTAGGCTGCAGATGGCTGCGCAGATTCGAATCTAGTATCTTTCTTACTTTTTATTATTTTTGTCCCGATTGAATAATGCTCAAAACTTCAGAAAGCCTAACTTCAAAGCGGCCACGACTCACCGACTGTACTATAACACAAGCCTATTAGTAAATACTTACATCGATTAAAAAACCTGCCTTTTCAACAATAATAAAGTTTATTGTGGATGATTTTTTACAACTTGTCTACAATATCTTTAAGAGTCACGGAAAAAAATCGTGACCATGAGCGTTTTTGTCGCGGGGCGAGTGACCGGTGTGCTCTCTTTACTAGCTTTCCAGTACTTGAAATGTGTAGCTAAAATATATATTTTTTCATTTGTTTGTTTGTTTTGGCAAAAATTCTAGAAGTAGATAAATAATTAGTATCAATTTATGGTTATTATTGTTAACAACCATATTTTTTTAATATTGTTCTAATATAATAGTACTAGAGGGCACGCGCAGCTTCGCCCGCGTATTTAAACCCTTACTTCTCAAAAAAAACCACGAAACACGTGTTCAATAAAATATTTTTAACAGTATGAATTTAAATTTTTATAAAAATCGGTGGCGATTTAAAGATTTTTCCGTATAAACTTTCAACCCCTTATTTGAACCCTTAGGGGGTGAATTCTAAAAAACCATGAAACACGTGTTCAATGAAATGTTTTTAAGAGTCTGAATTTCAAATTTCATAAAAATCGGTACAAATTTAAATTTTTTTCCATACAAACTTTCAACCCCAATTTCATCCCTTTAGGGTTAAAATTTTTCAAATTCCCTTCTTAGTGGATATCCAGAATATGAAAATAAACATCTGCCCAAATTTCACGTTTCTACCATCAGCGGTTACGGCTCTGCGTGCGTCTTACCTCAGTCAGTCAGCACAAAAGAACAAGTCCTTTTATATATATAGATAATATTTTAAATAAAAAAATGTTCTATATAGTTATTTTATACAGTCAAGTACGAGTTAAATACGCGTCGATTGTTGTTTGTTTAGCCTTTTAACCTTATAAAATCAAATTTCTCTTTGTTTATCTTTTTTTAAGTTGAAATTTCGATAGAAGAGTTAAACAAACGTTTTTTTTTATTGAGGCAATGAAAAAAGTACATAATAGGTTTTTATTCAAAATGAATTTCAATATTACAATTTTTTTATTGAAGTTTACATGAGTACTTATAAAATTGTATCCTACAAGAGTTTAATAATCCTAGTACTGAGTCAAAAATAATATTAGCTTGTGGTAGCACTTTCTAACAATAAAATTATGAGTGGGCGTTGTTATAAGTACTAAACATAAATAGAAAATATATATTTCTTATAAATATTGAAATGATATTGACAAACAGAATAAATGTTAAAATGGTTAGAATTTAAAGCGTATAACATACATTTTTATTAGACATCATTAAACGAGGCACGAGCATTCTGTAATCGATAGATACCTTCAACCATGTTAAATAAAAATTTACCTATTTACGATATTTTTACGTTACTCTTGACGTTATATTTTATTTTATTTTTATTAGTTTCACGCTTCACGTCATTTTCCTCCAAATTCTCCAGGCATTGCGGGTTGAGTGACGGATGTCAACGCCGCGCTTTGCTTCCTTACCAGAGCGATGAAAGATTTATACAAATATTTAATACTTTATTCCCCCGAATGGGAATCAAACGTCACGTTTACAGTAGCAAGCTTGTGCTCCTGGCGCACAATGGCCACATTAGGCTCCCTCAGTCCCTAGGAACCTAGGTTCCCTGTAGCGATCCTACTATGTGCGAGATACAGCGTAAAGAAAAAAAAAAGAATTACTTTTCAAGTAAGCTACAAACGTAGCACAGCTATTATATAATCAGTACCGTTATGCTTGAATCGATGACATTGGGAGCTTGTCGCATCTTTTGATACGTATTTTGTAATACGTTTTATAATGGTATTTTTGTTTAAGAAATAAATAATGCGTATTTATTATTATATAGTTTACATGGTTTGACAAAGGTGTGCGACTGTAAATGTGACGATTGTGGGTTCGATTCCCACTTGGGGGAAAGAAATATTGACGCTTTCATTTCTCGCTATAGTAACGCAGCAAAAGCGCGGCGCGGCGTTGAGTTCCGCCACTCAACATTCAATGCCTCAAGATTGCGGCGCAAATTACGGAACGACATATTTCTAGATTCCCAAGTTTCCTCTATCTACTCTGGTATGCGCGTGGTACAACGTGAAGCTTACAGTTATACTTTTGCAAATAGAAAAACTATAATGTATTTAGTTAAATCAAAATATATATTTCATGGCTTCATGTTTAGGTAGCGTAGCAAGGTAGACAGAGGAAACCTACTGTTCCTGTTCCTCACGCGCGGCCCAACTAGAGATATTGTGCGCTAAGAGGCGAAACTCAACCCCGTCGCGTCGTCTAAGAAAATAGAATTATTTACCCTTTGTGAAAATAGAACCTACGGCCTCGGCGGCCTTGTTTTTGTTGAGGATATTTTAAATACTAATCTAAAGGTTTTTCAAGGAGGCTTAATGAATATACTCATTTAACATATATAGGTGTATAATCACCTACTACATGATACATATTAAAATGTCCAATACCAAAGAATTATGAAGAGCTAAGTTAGACATTAATTTATTACCCACCGCAAACTTAGTAGCAAGATTTACAGCTTTTGTGCTACGATATCCGTAACAGGAAAACTATAATAAATCTGGCATTCTTCCAAACAACAAAAAAAAATCAGAAACAACATAGAAAAACTAAAACTAACAAAAAATTTACAACTTCACCGAACTGTGGGATTTGCGTATTGTAAATAATCCGAGGCTTAGTATTTTTAATGAGCGAATTCGTATTTTTATTATTTTCTATTATTACTTTTAACGCTTCGTGGCCGAGGTCATTTGGAGGAATAATTCTTTTTCTCGCTTTGGTATCAAGATAAAATGAGGCGTTGATTTCCAAAACATCTTGAAATTGGTGCGAAAATGTGGAACGGAGTGTCTTAACACCAAGCTGTATGCGGTAAACTAATCATTACATAATTGGGCCTCTTTGGCATCAAGACGATGGCTTGCAAGACGATGTTAAAAATGTAATAAATCGGGCAAGTGCGAGTCGAGCTCGGGCACGAAAAATTCCATGAGATCCAGCCTGGTGACAGGCAGATAGACAACGAAATCTTTTTCACTCTTTGGGTATGGATACCTAAAAATTAACCAAAGTGCCAAACCCATAATTGCTGTATGTTTTAAGTTGACAGTATTTAAAAAAGAAAGAATCTATCATAGATCTTTATATCTGCATCAAAGCAATACAAATAATATTGAACAAATAGTTAAGTTGGATTGGTTGGTTGGTTAGATTATGTGACGAGTATAAATAAAACTCCTCTATTACTGAAAGGTAACAGACTGACAGACAACGCACAGTCAAAACTACCAACTTCACAAAATTGAAAATTTGCATTTAGGTAGATTAGAAATTCTAGAAGAGCACTAAGGTCCGTATTTATAAATCGCTCAAGTCTGAGATCTGCATTCAATATCGAATGCATGTTTTTATCCAAACATTATTAAAACGGCATTTCAAGTTCACTCTCAAGATCTATCTCAGAGTTGACTGCGATTTATAAATATGATAATAAAAATGAATTTCTTCTAATTCGTAGGAATCTTATTTCCTTTCCATTATGCGTCTTAATTTTCACGCAAGTAAATTCGTGAGCGACAACTAGTGATGTATAAAATATCGATAAATATTAAGAACCGCGTACGCAAAGCACATTTCATGTGATAATAACACCACTGTTTTATGATATCTAATGATAGGTTACAAGGACTTTGTGTAGATACGTGCGTGGACACATTGTATTTGAGCTTACTTTATAGAATTTTTTGATAAAAAATATTTAATATATTTCTATTGTACGTTTGTCAAATGGAAGTCAAATTAATAGGTATATTTATTACTGCGTACATTTTTATTAACTGCAATAGCGACGGTTGCGAGTTCGATTCCCACTCGGAAGAATATATTATTCCCCCGAGTGGGAATCGAACGGCGGAATCTTGATTAGTATTCAACACTCTTAAGTTTAGAAAATTGAACAAGAGTGGGGAACGGAATGTCGTAGCACTAAGTTACTCTACAAGGTTAACTTATCCTGCTGTGTGAGACAAACCATGAAGTAAGTACCTACCTACCTATAATAAATCAAAAACAGCTTTTGGTATAAAAAACTTAATTACGATTACAGGTAAAGTATAATACAAATTTTAAATGAACAAAAATATCTCAAGACACACAGAGAGAGAGAGCGACTGCCAGACACGTAGAACGCTAAAATTTTACAGGTCGTTGGAGAGTGTATGTCCTGGAACCTAAAACGGGCTATAACTAGTACCTATACTATGAGACTAAAAACTTACCAGCTCTCAAAGCATCCATAGGTACGCTCGGGTATGGTATGGAGTAGGGATAGCCCTCTTTCCTCAACGTCTTAGGTTTCCTCCTGGGCCTGTATTTGTAGTCCGGGTGTTCCTTCATATGCATAGCCCGCAGGCGCTTGGCTTCGTCTATGAATGGTCTTTTCTCATCTTCTGTTAGTAATTTCCACTCCGCCCCTGTAATTACAGGATTGTTTAGTATTATACAATAAAATGGGTAAAATTAAATTGTTACAAACAATATATATACATATATATAGGCGATGTGACGCACGTGTCTGATTGTAAATGGGGTGGTTGTATATTTCGATCGATTGCCACTTGGGGAAATGAATTATTTTTATTTTCTCGTTCCTTACATAACGATACAAGCGCAATTTCTTGAATATTGGGATTAAAGCAAGAAACGGAGCGACAGTAGGTTCCCTCAGCCTTCCCTGTGGGATAGACAACTTTACAGCTAATAAAAACAATATTAAATTCTGAAAAATATATATTATAATGAGTTTATCGATAGATTGATACGTTAAATTTGAAGTTCATAAAAATATGTTTCTTTGATAGGGAGAAAATAAAGTTTTACGTTAAGGGTTGTAACCCACATAATCTTCTTACTTTACAGTACGGAATGGTTACAAAAAAAACCGGACAAGCGCGTGTCTGGATCGCCCACCGAGGGTTTCGTACAAAAATTAGAGGTCTCGAGCTTTTTTCGGAAATTCAGGCTTTATCAAATTTTTCCCTCTTGTAAGGCTATTATTTTTTAAGATTTAACCACAAATGTATAGTTTTTATTTTTCCCTAAACTAGTACTACTTAACCTGTAGATACTAGGTGCCAAATTTCATAATTCTAGGCTAACCGGAAGTACTCTATTAATTTTGATTCCCTTTATGAAAATTTAATAGTTCGCCAACAATTTACTGTTAGCATTGCAAAAATCTATTCGCTATCAATTTCCTATTACCATAGCAATCCAATCCAATAACTCCTCAGTTCATAAACAAAATCAACAACAACAAAAAAAAATCAAAATCTACAACTCCTAAAAAAACCAAATTCTCAACTATTAATAAAATTCCAACGAAATGCAGAAAAGTAATTTGCCCTAACCATTCCTCATTGGTGAGACAATGCCATTGATCGATACAATATAATCGAAACGAGCGACTTGTCTCCCAGTCGATTCAAGAGGCAACCCTTTTGTCCGCCCGCTTTATGGAAGGCAGTATTCACGGCGTGGAGGGGCGCCACCGGCCATTCAAAAAGGCAAGACAATTCTGAATCATCCGACTATAAAAGAGAAAACAATGTACGTACATTGAAAGCCACTGGGAACTTTCGTCCCGTTCTCGCATACCAAAATTCCAACGAAGTGAAATATATAAATATATATAAAGCTATATAGGTATATAGTAGGTATAGTAGGTAGGTACCGCCTAATGACGAATTTGCGCTTTTCATTCCGCTACAACAAGTTTTTCCCGTTTTCATTATTCGTTGGGGAGACAGTCGCCTTTGTTGGTTAAGAATCGTCTAGTTATTATAGGATCTGTCGCGGTGATACTGATACGATTTTGTAATTTCCTTTTAAAGTTTTTGTTGTGTTTGGTGAAATATTGATGGGATTTTTTTTTATTTTTTTTGGATAACCATATATCGATAGATACATTACATTATATTCATATAATTTATTGTAATTTAAAATTGGGCATATTGTACTTATATTGTGCTTATATTCAATTGACAAGAAATTGTTGTTTTTTCTTTTATATTTAAGTATAATTTTTAAAGCAAATTTGTACATATTATCACGATTTTTGCAAGGCATGGTGTTGATTTAAGTCACAAGCTCAGAGATATTAGATAATAGTAAAAAATATGATGCTTTCATGGAAATTAAAAAAAAACACCTACATATCAAAATATTAAATACTATTCTGCCCACATACCTTTCTTTACAACCAGCCTACGTACACACTCGACCAATCCAATAAAAGCTCAAAGCTACAAATATTTTTAATTTAATTAACAATTATACATTGCACGTGTCGAGTGTTGCCACTCTACAGTAATTATTTCCTACATCCCACCTCTTATATAATAGTTGGTTTGGGGGTATGATGTTATGCAATATATATAAATGATTATTATTATTTGTTATATTTTTTTCTGTATATCTGTTATTGTTGGAAATTTAATTTATATTTATAAGGTAGGTGAGATTTTATATAACAAATAAGAATGTTTATTATATAAAACCTTTCGCCGGCAATTTCGTTTACGTAAAATTAAAATTCTGTTTTTCCGTTCTTACAGGAATTTCGGTAAATCCTCTCTCAGTGCTCCCCTACACTTTCTATGGAACCGAAATATGACAAATTTCAATTTTGCGTGTGCGTCTGTCCGTGGCTCGATAATGGAAGATTTTAATCAATAAGTAGAGATATGAGTAGTAGTAAGTTTAGAAATTGTGAGTTGATGTCATTAGTATTCAATTTAAAAATTAAAGAAATGAAAGTATGTTCATTAAATTTATATTAAATAGCAAAATTCTAACCGATTTGGTTTAAGAAAAATATTTAACTCATTCTGTGGTATTATCAATAACTGAGTGAGTATTTATGGAAAAAGAAGGTGCAACTGAATTGATAATTTTAAAATTATTAAAACTAATACAGTAATTTAAAATATATAAGTACATTTATGGGTCATGTCATTTTATAAACAGCAGAACAACTACAAATCCCTCAGCGTTGAACTCATTACCAAAACACAACATTAATTTAACTAAAGACAAGAAGAACACAGGACAAACAACAAAAAGTAAACACAGAAAGAAAATTCCACTAAAACAAAGACAACAGAGCGAGCGTTCCATCTATAATACACGCATAAGTGTGCCATTTTCATTACAACACATCAAGATCCATGTTTTACATCACATTGTACAACAATCGTACAAACAAAAACGCGAGACAAAAAAAAACGTATGTAACACACTCACATAGCGACAATGGTGTGCGCGACAAAAGAGTTTCCTCTCTCTTGTATTAAAACGTCCATTGTATTCGGAATCGGACGAAAATGCTCTTCATTACGCTGAAAGCTTGTGTGCCTTACAATGGGGGGGAGGGGGGTGTTCCCCTTGACAAAGACTTACCACCCTTTCGTCCGGAAAATTGAAATGTTAAGACGTTATTTGGGTCATGATTTTATTAAATGTTTAATAGATTTTTTTTTTCGGTGTTGTCGTCATTGTCGCCTATTTGCTTAGTTGATTTCGTTAATTCAATTTTGTAATGTATTGGGTGAATGGATTTTGTGTATGTCTGATTGTTCTATGATAGATAGATAGCTATAGAAACTATTCTTTTCCGGTCTATTGGTCAGATATAAAAGAAGTTTTGAAACATATACCTACCCATTCAGCCAGTAGTTAAATAATAATATTATTAATGAAATTATACAAATGTAATATCGTAGACTGAAAAAATAATAATAATAATAACACTTTATTGCACGTTTACAATTGGATTGAAAAAAATAATTATAATAAACATAGACTAAATTAAAAACTAACTAATAAGAAATCTACAATAATAACTAAGATATATTTCAAAATCTAGATCTCAAATTCAAATATAACACACAACAATATAAACAAACAAAACAAACACAAAGGCTCAGTATTCTACTATTAATGAAAGGCACTGCCCTACACCCAGGCTGATGACTCCATAGAAACTTCAGATGCTTATTGTTTAAATAAGTTTATATTATGTGTTTATTATGAAACTGATGAATAGATCTGATGTGATGTTAAATTATAGGTTTTCCATTAAATATCTTACAAATTTCGATTATTTCTGACATTCGTGTAGAACTAAGTTCGGTAACCTTTGTTTAATAAACTTGTGCAGAATAATAACGTGATAAATCTCTTCACAGGCTTTTGGAACATTTAAAGATTAATGAGACATCGATTTCAGAGCTTAAAATCTTAAAAGAAGTTGTGAATTACACTTTTTAATTCTTAAGAACAATTAAGACACACTATCGACAAAAAATTTGTTATATAGAGTGACAAATCACTCTATTCTCCACTTTCCCCCGATTAAAGAAATATATGATTATAGGCGATTCATATATACGGAGTGGATGATATTTGAGCATATATCCATCGTATTTAGTCACATTCTTTTTTTATATAGCTATACGCTGTATTCCACAAGATAAAAAAAGGGAACGTACCGTTAAAATACTCCATTTGCACATTCTATCCAATATTTGACATATTGCGTGTTTAGTGACGGATACAAACTCAGCGGCGCTTCGTCTTATTACCAGAGCGGGGAAATTTATTTCCCCAATTGGAAATCGAGCCCACAATCATCCTGTTTACACACAGACCTCATTCTATTGCGCTACGACAGCATTTTCCAACATAACAAATATAATGAAAATAATGCAAAAGTTTTCTATTAAAAAACAATTTCACTTGTAATTTTAAGTTAAAACATAAACTAAATAACACAATGCACTCTCAATGTGAACCGGGACAAAAGGCTGTAGTAATTAAACAAGGGCAAACAAGCGGCCCTTTTAACAACAATAAGGTAACAACAGTATTTTTGTAGCCTGCCCCTGACAGCCTGCGCCGACGTGATAAGCCTCCCCACGTTTACGTCGTAGCTACTGTGAACAGAGTAGATAGGTGATGGAAATGGTATCAGGAAGACTGGTTTTTCTTTTTTTGGTAATAATATTGTTTTTACGTATTTTAATTTCAATTAGTTATTTAAGATTTTAATTTATAGAAATTGTAACATGTGCTATTTTTCAGCTAGAGTAGTAGTAGTAGAGTAGAGGGGTCCCGATTTTGGCGGGACGTCCCGACTTTTTGCCCAAAATTTAAATGCCTCAAGCGGGCCAGACGTGGTCCAACTTTTCGTAAATTATTTTACGCCCTTAGTTAATTCATTTTTAATAACTTTATTTGTTGTAATAACTTATTAACGATTCCAGAGATAAATGTCTCGCTTTTCCCCTAGCCAAAATCTGGAAAACCCTGTAGCCTAGTGTTAAGAAACTGCAACCCACTTTCCGCCAATTCTGGAGGCACTGTGCGTTAATAGGCGGTACGCAACACTGCGTTTCCTCAACGCCAGAGAGAAAGAAATGAAAATATTAAATATTTCATTTCCTCGAGTGAGGTTGAACCCAGAACCTGTTGCGTTTACAGTCACACGCTTGTTCTACTGCGCCACGGCTGGCCTCATCACATGAGAAAAGTAAAGAAGAAATGCTTATTAAATACAATTTATTGTCATAATTGGGCAAAATCGGGTTGTTAGTGTAATCAACCGATATATCATAATAATGTTAAAATCAGCTCATTGACTATTATAAATATTTATTTTGCCTATATTTGCAAAATTAAAAAGTGCGCAATATATTAGTTATGTTTTTATTTTGTTCTATCTCTGATAAGTTAAGGTATATCTTACTTTTAACTAAAATTAGATCAGTTTCATTATTCTATTAGTAATAGAGATCTAGAATATGTGTAAGTAAAGTAATATTATAACAAAAAAGTTGTTTTCTTTCATTTGACTTTTGTGTAAGGAATTATATCGAATTAGGCGATATGGTTAATTTGATGCAAGAATTATTTAATTGCAAAAAAAACGCGGCGTTGAGTTCCTCCACTCAACATGCAATGCTTCCAGAACTCGGTAGAAAGTGGGTAACGGTGTGTCTTAACACTAGATTCCCTCTGCCTACCCTGCTTTGTGCGGGATACAGTGGTCAGTAGATAAAAAAAAACAAGTTAAGTATGTCCCTGTATGCGAAAAAACTGTTTACTAACTATAATTGGGTCTCACGTAATATTTATTAAAATCTAAATACGTCATTGTTAACCAAATTACAGATATCACACAACGGATATAACGATTTTTTTTAAATAATAATATAAGCAACTCTGTCATAGTATAAAATAAAATAAGTTTTTTTTTCACATTACACTTATTAACTTACTGGAAGTGAAAACGATGTCACTTCCAACTTAAACTTCATTGACGTATGAAGACCATAGTGTTTTGTTGCAATGCTTGCTTCGTGCAGTTAAATTACCTTTTTATTTTGTCTGAACACAATTGACAAATCTATTTTTCAATTTTTAATAACTCTGTGGTATATTTACTTGTAAAGTAAACACGCCTATTGCTACTAGCTGATATAAATGAATATTACCAAAAGAAAAATTTAAAATCTTGTTTCCTGATTATTCTATTTACTACCTGGTCTGAGTGGATATTATCAATTTTTTTTTCTTTATTTTTTTAGTCTTTACAATGCATTTTTGAAACAAAGTTTGTTTTCTATGTCTTTAAATTTCTTTAAGAAAGCAGACGCTTTTAAGCTGTCTATCCATTGATATCTCAGTGGGTATGAACTAGATGGTATACTTATTATTCAGCAAAAGACTTTTTACACTTTTTAACATTATTTAATAAACACAGACAGAGGGAACCTTGGAACCTAATGTTAAGACTCTCCGTCCCCCACTTTCCGCCGAATTCTAGAGGTAGTGCATTTTGATTAGCAGAACTCAAAGCCGCCCTTTGCCTCGTTACCAGGGAAATGAAAATATAAAATAATTAATTTCTTTCAGTGGGAATTGAACCTGTTTCATTTGATTCATCATTGGTTGAACAGTCGCGTTGACAGTCGCTCGCATGTGACACTGCGCTACAATTGGTCTCATAAAATAGTACCTAAAAGTATAAACTATCAATGTTATATCCACATATATGTAGAAAAAGTAACTTCTAAATTAGGTAGCTTAAAAACATCCGAAATTAACTAAACATTTTTTTCTATAAAAATAAATCAAAGTTACTGTTATCGAACCGTTTTTATATATTACCTAGTTAGTTTAAATTTAAAGCAAAATAATTGAACCATACGAGAATACCTCAAAAAACGATTCAGTATCAGTTACCGAAATAAAAGTTCAATTATTAAAAGCTTTCCGTCCAGTACAAAAAGCTGAACCACTATAGGTGGTTTAATAGATTCCTTCCATACAATACATAGTTATTTTGTTGAAAAAAATTAACTTTGGTGAGAGAACCATGGGTTCCTTTATAAAATTATACACGGAGACGCTATTGGGTATGCCTGTATACCATATTGAATCATAGCCAATGGCCAAAGAAGTGGGGTTTAATTACGAAATACAAAAAACGGGAGCGTTCGAAACAAAAAATGATAGTAGGTACATAGGCGGGCGAGGAAAATCGAAGTAAATTGGAATTCGACATGTGCTGGCAACTGGTCCGGAGTAATTTGGGTTTGTAAAGCAATCTTTGGGATGTATTAAAAGTTAAATGTTTTAATGTATATAGAGTATGAAAGTTGTCGATTTAAGTCTTATTTAATCTATTTTTTTGTACGTTTCAGTGGTCAGAGGAAATCTTGTGTTAAGACACTGTCCTAGACTTTCCGCTTATTTTTTTATATATTGCGTGGTAAAAAAACCAATTGAATAATACGACAGCAGGAGTTGAAAATAATTCGTTTTCACGAACGGGAAACGAAACCACAACCGTCGCTTTTGCAGTTATACTGGACCGTTGTTCCACTGCACCATGATGGCCGTACTTTATTATACTAGAAAAATCATATATCCACTTTAGATTTCTTTTCTATTATATACCTACTTCTACTAGAAAGATTAGGACTCTACTCCAAGAACATATACTTTGATTAATCTCATTACAAACGCGATATATCTCACGTAAGGGTTGCCGGCGTCGATAAATGAAAAGCAATTACACGAACTACAATCGCCGCCCTCGCCTTAATTAATATTAACTACGAGACGCCCCTAACAGTTGGCAGTACAATTGAGGTAAGGCAAATGCAACAGACAGCGATGGAAACATGATACACACGGTTTTAGAGTTCTTAATATAAGGCTTTTTTTTTATTTGAATATAGGCTGTGTTCAATTCTCAAATCAATTATACTGTTGTTTATAGTGCATTGTTTTTTTTTATTATTGTTATAATATAAGTTCAAATGATAGTTATAAGATGCATAAATAAACGTAAATCTTAAACTATATAAATTTAATAAAAAAGACTATTTAAAAGTTATTGTCAAAAATGTTATAATTTTTAAGAGACCGACAGAGTTACATAATTAATATAATAAACGTCTCATATACACTACAATACTATATCTAATTTAGTTTTGAATTTTTAACATAAATAGTTTTAAATACATAGGTATATCGTTCCATCTTTTTTCCAAACATAAATTTTAATCCTATTAGAAATTATATCTTTTGATTTCCTAAGAAATATTTGTACCTCAACCGTTCCACAATATTTTTCAGTTTTAAAATACAAAATATTTCACCATGAAACTTATGTTATAGTTGCACAAAAACAACAAAAAATAAATAAAATGGAACTAAAAAAAAATATTTACCATTCCCATCGTCCCTGAGTCGCATTCAGTAAAAAGATACGGCTTTGAATTCAATACCTTTGTACTATCGACATTTGTTGGGCGACAGTACAGTACACTACATTACGATTGCAATTGGTTTCGTAAACAAAACGCGTTTTGTGAGCAATTTATTAATGCCAATAAACAATAAGCTTTATATCGACAGGTATTCAGCTATATGTGGAGTTCGTGTAATGAAATTACGTGTGTGGAGTGACATCTGTGCTTTTTTTTTATGGTTGGTGGTATTAGTTTCTAAGAGGGGCTTTTAGTAAAAATTAGTTTATAATTATGTTATAATTATAATTTTATTATTGTACAGTGTTGCTGATAGTAAGCGGATAATTTAGGTTTATATTAGTGAGCATATGATAATAAGCTTCGTATCGAGAGATTTTGTCTTCGCAGTAATAACATTGTTTACACCAGATGGCATCCGATAATAAAATAAAAATTATATATTCAAAAGAAATGAGTTCTTTTGTGTTTTTAAACAAACTGTAGCATTGGATTCTGTTATTCAACACCCATGTATAAATTTCAAAACTTGTGTAAAATTTCATCGAAATTTTCAAGGCGTTGCATGTTTAGTATCGAAAATGGACGTCGCTATTTTTCTACCACGCGGGAAAATAATATAATTTAAATATATTTTTTTCCGGAATGGAAACAAACATCGCGTTTAGAGTCCAACACTGTCTCAATACACCACGATGGTGATATTTTTTTTTCACCTTCACACTGTATCCTGCAGTAGGAAGAGAGAACTAGGGCACCTAAAGTTAAGACTCTCCGTTTCCATTAAGTAACTTCAGCTCCCCGTAATATTTCATTTCCTCGAGTGGGATTCGAACCGACAACCTGTTGAATTTACAGTCGCACGCTCGTGCCCCTGCACCATGAATGGCTTCTATACACATCAAAAAGAAATATTCCACTCAACTGGACGTAAAACTAAAGGATATTTCAAAAGGTATATTTACCAAAAATCCCTATATAGGACATCCCCTCTTTCAGTAGACAGTAATTTCTGCCAACAACCGTTCCCATTCAGCCAAAAGACATCCTATGCATAAAACATGCGATGTTTGAAAGAGACAATATACCTTTCGCCCCAACTTCGTTCGTTAGAAACACAATACCTCAACTACAGCAAACTTGCAAAGATGCGTCTATGGTAGGAAATAAAAGGTAGGTATGCTTTTTTGAATTGTTTTTGTTCAGTGCTAATAAAATTTTGAGTAATAATTTTTAGAGTGACTGTTTATTTGTTTTTTTATTATTTTTCATTATTATTTTTATGGAATTAATTTCTCGATTTTTGTCATGAAAATAATAATATATTTTGGAAAGTTTAAAAGAATCGTCTTTTAAGTATTCCTAAAGTATCATTTGGTAACTTTACCAAAAACGTGGAAAATAGAGTGCCCTGTTATTACGATTTCTTAAAATTTTAAATATGAATAAATAAAAACAATAAAGCTTTCAGAAAAATATTTTTTACAATTTTTAGCTTTTTGCATAAATATTGAATCTGTAACCTCTGATGTACTACTACTTATCTTTAGGTTAACTTATTTTTTTTTCAGCTTCACGCTGTATCCCGCACACTGCAGGGTAGGCAGAGGAAACCTAGTGTAAGACACTCCGTTCCCCACTTTCTGCCGAATTCTGGAGGCATTGCGTGTTGAGTGGCAGACCTCAACGCCGCGCTTGTCCTCGACACCAGAGCGAAAGAAAAGGAAATATAAATGGAAATATAAATTTAAATAAATATTTCACCTCCTCGAGTGGGGATCGAACCCACAACCAGTCGGTTTTACAGTCACACTTTGTGCCCCTGCGCCACGACTGGCCTCAGGCCTCAAATTTTATATACAAAAGCTAAATCATAAATCTATACACAAATACACTAAAGAAAAATATTAAAAAAAGAGACAAAAAAAATAGAGTTTCCTCTCGCCATCACCGGCAGAATGGCGAACGGCAGGTTTTATTTTTCCATACTCTTCCGCTCCTGTCCTTCCCTTTTCTGAATATTTTAAAAAAATCCTGTTAGACAGGATTTTGCTTACTTTTGGCCGTTGATTAATTCGGTGGCCGCTACCCCGCTGTGACGCTTCTGCTGGTTGATTGCGTCGTTTTTTTTTGTTGCGAACAAACTTTTTTGTGTGCATTTACAGCACGACTTTGCAAGAAAATTGTCTATTATGTGGTGTATATATGTATACGTATCTATCCACTGTATTTTTAACATTCATTCAGATATTTGAAGGTCAGTTGAGGTGACTAATATATTTTTTATTGGTTCACGCTGTCTCGATTATAGCGTGTTAGATAGAGGGAAGCTAGTGTTAAGACACTCCGTTTTTCTCTGTCTACCTAATTTCGAATTTTTGAGACATTGAATGTTGATTGGCAGAACTCTACGCCACATTTTCAAAATAATTCGTACTGTCAATTGGGAATCAAATCAAGTACTTTCGTGTTCAGTCAGATGCTGGTGTTGCACCGCGACTGCCCACTGGATATTCGGGGTTCAAATTCGTTAATAATAGTTGGAATATATTGATCGAATGAGACAAATAATAGACGGCAAACCTTAATTTACATTACTATTATTAAAGGATTAAACTCGAGGCCTTGTAGGACAAAGGTGAGATGTGAATGATCAATTTGCAATCAAAATGAAGCTTTCATGGAGTACGCACAACTATTGTTGGATTAAATTAAGCCAATCTATAAATATTTTTAAACGGCACAGCGTTTGATTGTAAAATCGACGGTTGTAGGTTCGATTCCCATACGAGGGAATGAAAAATGAAGATAGGGCGGTACGTGGGGGACGGTGTGTCTTAAGCCACCAGGCTCCCTCTTCCTACTCAGCAATAAATGTAACACACTCATCTTTCCTCATCTCATTGATTATAGAGAATAAAGAGAGAGTCATTAAATATTAATCTGGAACGGAGTGTCTTAACACTAGGTTTTCTCTGCCTACCCTGTTGCGTGCGGGATACAGCGTGAAGCTGTTTTTTTTTTAAATATTAAGAAACTGTTTATCCACTTTCAATAAGGATCAGCCCATCGTATTTAGTCAAGTGGATTTCTAACTGCGCTACGTAGCGTCGTCACTTGAAAATTGATAATGATAATAAAGTATTTGATCAAATTGTTAAAATAGTGGCCTCGACATGATGTCACCACCAACAATAGTAAGTTTCAAAAGAAGTGTTAAATAACTAAAAGGACGAAATGGCGAAAACGAAACTAACAGCCCGTTCGTTGTGAGGTGAACACGATCTTTTTGGTAATGTTTTATGTTTGTTCTGTTGTGCGTAGATATATAGCTTCACGCTGTATCTTGCACACAGCAGGATAGACAGAGGGAGCCTAGTGTTAAGACACTACGTTCCCCACTTTCCGTTGAATCCTGGAGGCATTGTGTGTTGAGTGGCCGAACACAACGCCATCCTTTGCCTCGACACCAGAGCGAAGAAATGAAAATATAAATGTAAGTAAATATTTAATTTCCTCGAGTGGGGATCGAACCCACAACCAGTCGATTTTACAGTCACACTTTGTGCCTCTGCGCTACGACTGGCCTCTACTGACTATATTATCTGACATTAACAATATACCTACACTTGTAGTTTGTAGACAACAAAGTGACATATATGTTGCTATGGCAACGTGTATTATACGCATCAAAGGGTCCTCTAGTATTATAACTGTACCCATAGGTTGTTGACAATAATTGTTAAATAATTTTATTCAAAACTTCAATTTAAAAAAAAATTTTTCGATTTGCTTAAAATGAAATGTCATTAAAAAAAATCGTTCTATACCTGAACCGTATAGGAGAGTAGGCAGAGGGAACTTAGTATTGAGACACTTCGTTCAACACTTTTCATCGAATGTTCAAGGCATCGCATATGGTGTGGTGGATTTCAAAAAAATTGAATATAAGCATTCTCCCAAGTGAAAAATATGAAAAATATTCCAAAAAACTTACCCAAACGTTTGGATATCTCCGAATTATGCATCTTCGGGTTATCCTGAGCAATTTTCCGCCTTTGCAGTCTCGACCACACCATGAAAGCGTTCATAGGTCGTTTTATATGTTCTTCTTGGGTTTTTTTCTGATGAGATTGTCCATTCATGGCGGATATCGCTCCCATAGTGCCTATAGCCCCCATAGCTGACATGTGGCCCATGGGAAAGTGGCCCATAGCGCTGCCGTAGCCCGTCCTGTCACACATCGCACCAGCGGCACTGTAAAAAGAAGTATTTTTAAGTATTTTTCTATATTAATTTTTAGTTCAATCGCATAGATAACGTATACATTTTATATGTTTTATATATGTAGAAAGACTTTCATTCAAATGCAGTTTGAGTGGTTGCTCGATTTAACGCCGCGCTGATCTACCACAGCTACAGTGGCCTTATTTACAAATAATAATTATATAACAAACATTTTCTACTACTTCCCATTTATTAACTTAGAATATAATCCTAAAAACTCAATAAAAAAAACACATTTTTAAACCTGCTCCCATACATTGTTGTTGCAAACACGTGCGTACAGCGACTTTTAATATGAACGAACGACAATTACTGTGATCATAAAAGTGGAAAATATTAATATCATACGCATTAGAGGGGGTTCGTTACAAATTGGCTGCTTATGACACGGGGCCAATACTTGTTTCCCATTGGTCGGAGCCACCCTAATAATTTCACCTTGGCTAATCTTACTAAGTGAAAAGTCCTAAGATTTTTTGGCTGTCAAGTGTAATTTAATTGAAGGAGAAATACTTACTTATAAAATTAAGTTATGTATGTATATCTATACAAATATTATATTTACTCTCACTCAATATGCAATGAATCTAGAATTCGGTGAAAAATAGGGGACAGAAGTGTCTTAATGGGAACGGCAACGTAGTGTCTTAAGTCGTAACTCTAGGTTTCCCGATTCCTTCTGCCTACCCTGCTATGCGGGATATATCATGAAGCTAAAAAAGTAAAGAATCTGCTTGTCTGAACATTCTAATCTCAGGAACTACTGGTTCGAATTGAAAAAATATGTTAGTCTACTTATTGAGAAAAGCTACAGACTATATTAGGTACATCACGTTAATTAATATTCTTTTCTTTGTGTATTATTTGATCGAGCTGTAACTATGTAATAAAATCTTAGAATCAGTATTACACGCACCTAATTGTTGTATCTTAATTGTTAAACCTCGCAATTATATGTAGATTAGATGACGATACATTACTACGATACCATCGAGCTAATTGAAACACTCAAGAATGAATTATTACAAAGCGCGGCGTTGAAGTCCGTCATTTTACACACAATGTCTCAAAATTAGGAAGGAAAATGGGAAATAGAGTGTCTTAACACAAAGTTCCTTTGCCTACACCGCTATATGAGAAACAACATAAATCTCTTATTATTAAGACCCAAGCTTTAACCGTCAGTTAAAATTAACCAAACAACTAACCCCAATGTCAACATAATAAATCTTTTATTACATCTCAGGGGATGTATGGAATCCGTACATTTGGTTACGTTTAATTTTCGTTTAATTCGTATAAATACATACATATATAATATATATTTGTCTAATTTCCTAAATGGTTTCCCTAACTATTAGCGGTACGCCGGTTTGATTGAAGTTGTGGTACTGTAATTGGTAGAACGAGCGTTGGTTAAAATAACTAATGTATTTAGGCACTTAATGAATTGTAGTTTAGGTTATACGGAATTACTGTTTTGTTGCATATTAAAGGGGAATTTAAATGTTAATATTATTTATATGTGTTGTTTTGTTAAGAGAGGCTTTGTGGTGAAGTGGGAATGGTGATGTGGGTTTGATCTTCGCTCGGGGAATTATTAATTTTTATTTTTTCTCGACGCTATAAGTTCTTATTTATTATTAAAAGAATATACATACTATTTATTTATTATAAAGCAGACAGCAGGAGCGTAGACGGAGGGTACGTAGTGTTATAGCACTCTCTTACTCACGTACCGCAGATTTTTTCGAGATTGTTTAGATGTTGAGTGGCAGAGCTCAATTTCGAGCTTTGTCTTGTTATCAGAGAAAGGATATGAAAAAATCTTTACACCTCTAGTGATATTCGATCCCACAACCACGTTTGCAGGCACAGACTGCAGTTGCGCATTACTCAAATAAGTGTAAGAAGTGAATTACAGCCTCATATTAATATAAGAATTGGAGTAAGAAACTAATTAAAATTATTTCTTAAATGTTAATTTCATAAATCTCCTTTACTAAGATTTACTTTAAAACTAAACAAACAAATCAACCAAACAGATCAACAAACAAAAATATGATATACCTATTATATTGAGATTCAAAATACGTATCCTAGTTTTCTAAAAGGTTTCTTACAAAAATGTATGTCGACTCCCCGTCTTACTCTTCCAAGAATAATGTATTTGGGTCAAAAAGGTACCTTGTTTGTTCACCCAATATGTCAATATTTGTCACCTGCCTCCTGTTATTTTAAATGGGATGATGGGTAACATTGCCATGGCTGATTCCGTATATCTACATAGATACATATGTATTTACTAAGGTTTTTTTTTGTTTCCAAATCTTTTAACGTTTTATATATTTTAATGAAGATTTTTATCATTTGCGTTGAAAATTATGTTTAGAATGATAAATAAAGTTATCAGATGTAATCAATAACTTTAACATACTTTCACAATAGTTATTCAATTAATATGTGGAAACAATGGAAACAGCCATTCATTTTGTTTTAAGACATGCACCTAGGTCTAGAATAGAGAAAAAAAACGTAGCAAATATTTCTAAGCCCCTTATATCTGACACTTTAAAACTGTTCCGACAGAATTCGAGACATAAATGAAAAATAATTCAATCCTTCGAACGGGTATTGGACCTACTCCCATCGCACTTACAGACAGCCTCTGTATTTTTGCGCCACGGCGGCTTCACAACTATTTTAATACTATGCTATTAATAGCACAATTCAAAAATCTGCAAGAGAAGTGTCTTTTTTATCTATTTTATTAATAAGTACTTACTTTCATAGTTTACAACCCAAAGGAACCCTATACAAAGACGATAAATATAGTCAAAAGCTCTTAAAGCACAAAGCTCCATAGTTTGTTCTATAAGAAATAAGGCACGTAACGATTTCACAGTAGTCCGTCAACTCCTGTACAAACATTTATATAGTATAGTGACGTCAGATATGTGGTGGGATGTTTTCTTATATTTTCTTATAATATGCAGGAAATTTACTATTCAGTACAGTAGAATATACGTTTCTGAATCAATGGGGTGGTGTTCAAATTTAATTTGAGGTTTGTATATTTTCGAAGCCCAAAAGGAGAGTTATGTGTTTAGCGTGTATGTATGTTATTCGGTTCCATTGTTTCTATGTAACTGTATAAAAGCCAGTGAACCGATTTTGATAAATTATATTTCCTTCGATTTTATATTTTGTTTTCTTTATAACTCACTTCTATCTTTCAGACGAAACACCTGCTATCGAATTTCATCAATGTTTCTTCTTCCTGATGACTGTTCTACGTCTTATGCGATCAAAAGTTTCAAGGTACTGTTAAGCACTAGCCCATAGACGAGAACAGTAAATACAATCTTATTGGTATTTTTTTAATAAGAATTTGTACACGTATAAGTTTTAGAAATTTTATAAGTTGTAATCTCATTATTAAAGCTTATAAGTAATTTAAATTTTGCTCTCTATTTTTGAGATTTAAGAAATATTATCTATAGTAAATACAAATATTCTCTATTTCAGATTTAATTAGAATTTACAACTTTCAATCAACTATAATGCATCCTTCGCGATTGTGAAAAACCACTTCACACCTTTTCCCATATGTTCCTCTATAGGGTCGACAGAGAAAACCTAGTGCCAAGTCACTCCGAAAAGGTTATAAATGTTAGAAAATCGTTACAAATATTAAGCAACTATACAAACATCTAACATATACCTACTGAAACTTGATGTCAAATAAGCTACTGATTTACTGATTCTACGACGCCGACGTTTCTTTGTCTAACCATTTAGCAACTTCGAAATACCACTCGTAATGTGAGTTTGGTAATTTTTTTGTCATTATTAGTTTAGCTCATTCACATCTGTTAGGTAGATCATCGTCTCCTTTGTGTGTTGCACGCCGCTAGTGATGTTACTGAGTTAGTGGATTTTAGGGTTCCTTATTAGGTAACTTGAAAAATAACTTGTATAAAATTGAGGCCAGTCGTGGCGCAGTGGCACGAAGTGTGACTGTAAAACCGGACTGGTTGTGGGTTCGATCCCCACTCGAGGAGATGAGCGATGAGATTAAGCGCGACGTTGAGTTCTGCCACTCATCACGCAAGGCCTCCAGAATTCGGTAGATAGTGGGGAACGTAGTGTCTTAACTAGGTTCCCTCTGCCTATCCTGCCGTGTGCGGGATACAGCGTGAAGCTGATTTGATTTATTTATAAAAATGCACTGAATATAAACTATATTATAGTACAATGAAAAATCGAGTTAGAAATTTGTTTCGAATAAGTCGAACATGTGATTTTTATTGCTGATATTAACAGTTTCTCTGTCAATCTAATCAGCAGATGTATTGTATATCACATTACTATTTACTATCTATCTAATCAGATAATGTAATGTACGATTTCTTACTAGACCGAAAAAATGAGAGTAACTCATTCCCAGAGTGGGAATCGAACCCACAACCGACACGTAACAGTATCTAATTTTAAGCGTAGTATTATATTTTAAATGGAGTATTTTTTTATCTTTATTATCCGTAAAAAAGTATACCTCGCAATCATAAATTTGTAAGTAAGAAAATTAGAAAACATTGATAATTATATGCGCATACGCACGTCGGTGAATACTAAAAGACTGTTTTTACACCACAGCTTCAATGACCTGCTCATGTAATTGACCAATAAGGTACTAATTAGTTGACGCCAAGTGTCAAAATTATATTACTTAACGTTTAATAATATGAGTTTGATTGTGATCACGGTCATAGGTTTGGTTCCCACTAAGAATATATAGTTGTAAATATAAGAAATGTACATAAGCTTATATTTGTAATATATACCTACAAAATAATTATTTTTCCTTCTGCGCCTCGGCAAGACAGAGCGCGGCGTTGTGTTCCGCCTGTCAAAACGAAAAGGGAGAATGGAATATCTTAAAATGGGCTTCCCATACCTACCCTCCATAAAATAAGAGTGTCACATCGTTCCGTCTCTGTTTTCTACGCAGTACTATCTATATAGAAGATTTAATAGATCAAATGAAAAAAAAAAGTAGAATATGACCAAATAAAGTCATGAAAAATATCAAGTTCACACAACTTAGGTCCGTCGGTACTTCAAAGCCTAACCGACATCATAAAAGTGTAAAAATAAAAGCGGTTTATAATACCTATTATAATACAGCAATTGTACACTCAATACAACTTAACACTAATTGGCTGTATAAAACTAATTTTGAGCATATTTTTGTCTTTTTCTTTATTTTATATTGTTTTTAATCTCTTGGTTTTTATGGATATTTAAGTCGTGCAGCATGTATGTACGTCTGTGTTACAAAATCTATTAAAAACTCAATATGAATTTGGTTTTAGCTGTACGTATAATAAGAATGTAGCTGATCTCTATTTGTACGTAAACGATATATAAGAAAACTGTAAAACGTAGACGTTATATAAGAAAAATTGAGTTATTTGTTTATTGTAGGTAGAAATAGAAGTCCATTTTTTTCTTGTAGTAACTGTATTATAAGAAAAATTTAAAAAAGTGAAGATTGCTTCACTATTATATTTTGGCTAATTTTCCTTAATACAAAAGGTAGCACTTTCCCATTTTGATGAATTCGCAGACACTGCCAGGACATAACATATAAAAACCAGACAAACAGAGGTTACCTGACGTTAACGTCATCACTTAAAGTGATAAGAGCTACCTATTAACATTTGCCATCAATGTGTTGCTGGCTTTTAAGACTTTTGTCGATCCACCAAGTCCCAGTCCCAAAGATATAGTAAATATAGAAACAATTTGGTGGAACTCAAGTCTAAACTTTTGCATGTCCGTGGAAAAAATATCTGGTGTGCCCGGATAGTTGAGCTGAACTAGGCATCCAAGGATAAAGCGATTTCTTTCGATTCATGTTGTATCTCCCAAATAGCAGGGTAGGCAGACGGAACATGAGAACCTAGTGTTAAGATACTCCGTTCCCATTAAAACACTTCCGTCCCCCACTTTCTGCCGAATTCTGGAGGCATTGCTTGTTGAGTGGCGGGACTTAATACTGAGCTTTGCATTTTACCAGAGCGAGGAAATGAAATATTAAATATTTTCATTGGGAAAGAGTGGGAATCGAACCCACAACCTGTCGCGTTGATTCGCACTGATTTCGGGAGATCGTCAGTGTGGTTGTCATATACCTATTCTTATTTGAGCATGTCAAACGAAAACAAATCGAAAGAACTTAGTGTTAAGACGCTACGTTCACTAGGTACCTATTTATTCATAGATATTCCGTAGTTAAACGCCGTGTTATGTCATAAAAACCATTTATAAATTAAAAGTTTCCCCGAGCTAGCATTAAACTCATAATTATTATGTAATTGAATCATATTCCAATTGGGCAAATCATTTTCAATAAGATTACAAAGCAACGATATACATGCTTTTAAATATCTTATATAATTCTAATAATTTAAGAATCAGACACTAATAAGCTATTAAATAATATTAAATGAAATATATTTTTAAAAGCAAATCTTACTTAAAGCGATAAAGTGATAAATAAATAATTTACTTTTATATAAATGATGTTTTATGTAATAAATACTTATTAGTTAGTAATAGCTATACACCAATACTTATTCAATACTTATTCTTGCGATAAAGTAGACATTTTTTAGCTTATTTCTCTAATAATTTTTAGAAAATCTTCTCTTGTATTTTTATGTAAACGCGACTTGAACAAGAAGAAGTAAGAATGAGAATCGAACTCACAACCGTCGCGTTTACAAACACTATACCCGGCCGCTATTAAATATAATATTTAAGTACTAAATAATGCTACCATATGTTAAAATTGCAATAATCATGTTAATCACTTTATAGTGTATAAATCCCAACGCCTTAAGCCTTTTAGATTCTTTATGGGTCTATAATGCCTTTGTAAAACAATCCCTGGATTGCCTGTAATTGCTTCCTAATGACCTAATTATTGTATACGATAAAGAACCCTAACGCCCGTCGTGATTACGACGTTACATAATAAAATATTAACCTTTAAAATGTATAGATATTTTGATTCTTTTAAGAAAATATACGTGTTTTACTTCCGGCTTCGACCGCGTGGTCAAATGGACATAATTTAGAGATGTGTATGACACATGACACATTCTAAGTGCCCATAGTTCATCTGTCCGTAGTACGGTACGTTGCATCGCAAAGATTATCATATATATAGAAATATTATACCTCCTTAGACTTCCTTGATAAATGAAATATAAAAACAACGCATATTTTTTTTAATTAACTAAGGAGTTTCTGAGATTACCCAGTTCAACAAGTATAACCTAATTATTATATATTCAACAAAGAATTTTACGCCCGTCGTGATTATTACATTAAATACATAATAAAACATAAGGTATAACTTTTAAAATATATGTATGGTTATTTTGATTCTTATAAGAACACTCGTAGTTAGAATTATCTATATTGGTTTTTCTTTGAGGAAAATAAAATATTTACTTAGCAGATTCTAACTCGTTTTTTTAAAATATTTTTTATAGAAGGTTTATTTAGTTGTAACTAATAATGGTAATTAACGAATATAAACTAAGGTTTCACTTAAAATATCAACCAAATATTTTTATAAGCGTTGTTTTATCAATATTATATACAGAAATATAGAAATACAGATAAAAAATCAATTAACACTAATTCTAAGAAATAATAAAACTTTCAAAGCACATCACAAGAAACTTAAAAGAAAGTTCGTTGACCGCCATAAAAAAAAACTCACCTTATCAAGTGACCGCTGGCACGTTGATGCAAATCTAGATCCACTTTGGCAATTTAAAACACCGTTATAAGAAAAAAACACTTGTTTTTTATATCAAAACAACATAATTTTTGTTAAAAACACGCTTAGATCGCGATGCGGCCTTACGTACGCCGCTTGGCACAATGGCGACAATCATAGACGACTGCGGTGACGGAGCGCTAACAAATCGAATGATAAACGGAATACGCTCAGCCAATCAGAGGCCAGCAAAACGCCCACAGGACGGAATACAGGACTGTGATTGGCCAAGCAACTGCCATTGCCTTACGGATGTTATTATGCAGAAGACGACCAACTGTTCGAAATTCAAAATAATTTAAGCGTACACAATTGCATTGCGTCGCTTGGCTTTTTGTTTTTATTGGCATTTCACATAATGGTTTCTGTTATTGGCCTGACTAAACTACTTGGTGCGACTGCCTGTACAATATGGAGTTTTATCAAAATATGATAAGCTACAGGTTTTACGAATTATTTAGATGATTTCTCAAACAAATTTGGTGTAACTGGGACGTTTTTAAGCTTTGTAGTTGCGGGTTCGAATCTTGAAATAATAATATTTTGGTGATAATTGAAATTTGTTAGACTGTTAATGTTGTTTATAATGTTTGTAGGATCAAAATTGACAAATAA
Source organism: Heliconius erato x Heliconius himera (assembly GCA_013421005.1). Lineage (NCBI taxonomy): Eukaryota > Metazoa > Arthropoda > Insecta > Lepidoptera > Nymphalidae > Heliconius > Heliconius erato x Heliconius himera. The sequence goes on from JAATLQ010000450.1 coordinate 40,803, forward strand.
AATTTAATATAAGACATATAAGATTAACGAGCGTTTATTTTGTTTAATTAATAAATATTTAAAACTATATAATATTGATGTTTATATAAGTTCGAGGCCGTCGTAGCGCAGTGGCACAAGGGTGTGACTGTAACGCGACGGTTGTGGCTTCGATCTCCACACGAGGGGTTTATGTTAATGAATAATATTTAATTATTGATTTATAACTTTATCTAAAGAAAAATAATTAATTATTTACATAAAGTCTAAAATTACAAAAAAAAAATCTCACTGTAACTTGAGTCGTTACAGTTTCATTTCGTGTAGCTGGGACATCATAGTTACAAGACACAAAGGCTATATGGCCGCTAATGCTACAACCGTTTAATAGGTGGCCCTTGTTATATTTTGATTACACTTATTATCATGTTATTTCTAGATTAATCTTTAAGGATATTTTAACATTTTTATCTTTATCGTTTTTTATATTTTGACGATTGAACCCAACTCTTTCTTGCTTCGGTTGTGTTGGGTTGTTCGAGTCAAATAAATAAATTCAAATATAGTTATACGATAATAAGTTAATACAAATTATTCAATGAAAGTTTATTAACACGCCTTAAGTATGTGAAATGAACCCATACATAACGTTAACCTATGGTTGTTAGTTCAATAAGTTTGAGTTCGTTCACATTTAACTTTGAAGTGTGAATATTATGTCGTCATGTTATACACTCAATATCTTAAAAAAATATTAAAACGTTAAATGTTTGCAAATATATACTACTTTTTTACTTTCACGCTATATCCCGCGCATAACGGATAAGCAGACGGAAAGTAAGGGTGAGCAGAAGGAACCTGGAAACCTTATGTTCAGATACTCCGAGTCCATTATGATACTTCCGTTCCCCACTTTCTGCCCAATTCTGGTTCTGACTCTTCATATCGGTGGTGGAACTCAATGCCGCGCTTTGCCTGCATTACCAGAGCGAGGACTTAAATTTTTTAATTTTTAATTTCCTCGAGTGGGAATCGAACCCACAACAAGTGTTTGTATACTTACATAAAATATTTAAAAAATATAGAAATATATATGTGTGTTAATTAATATGACAATGTCTCGAATCGAACCAAAGTCGAAACGTGAAGAAAATTGTGAGCACTAGGTTCGCTTTGTCTACCCTGCTACGCGAGATAAAACGTGCACCTATTATTTTTAAATATTTAATTTAACCTGTTCACATTTTCCTTTTCAGATAGAATCATGCTTTCAAAAATTATTTAGTAGTTTTAGCTTGTTAATACTTGGTATATAAAGTAAGATATATTTTTTTTTTATATAATATACGATGTAGTTTTGAAGTTCTTAGCTTGAAAAAATGTATTTTTTTTTTTAAATATGTATCACTTATCAATTGACTGAAAATTACAAATAAAATAAGGAAAGAACACAACTTTCATTTATAATAAGGAAGAAAATAAAATGTACTGTCTTTTATAATTACTCAGCTTCTGGCATGTAAAGATCATCGTATGTGTTAATTTTATCTTAGATAAATTAGGTGTTTAAATATTGATTAGTAAGTTGAGGCCAGTCGTTCCGCAGGGGCACAAAGTGTGACTGTAAAACCGACTGGTTGTGGGTTCGTTCCCCACTCAAGGAGATGAAATATTTACTAAAAATTTATATTTCCATTTCTACGCTCTGGTGTCAAGGACAAGCACGGCGTTGAGTTCTGCCACTCAACACGCAATACCTTCAGAATTCGGCAGAAAGTGGGGAACGGAGTGTCTTAACTCAAGGTTCCCTCTGCCTACCGTGCAGTGTGCGATACAGCAGCAGCAGATACAGCGTGAAGCTGATTTGATTTAATTTTTTTTTGATTTGAAGGTAGATATTACTGTGACTTTTTATAGAATAGAACGCTATAGCATTCTTATGCTTCACGCTATATCCCACATACAGCAGGTTAGACAGAGGGAACATAAAATAGCATTCTAATTCTACCTATGAATCAGTAAAGTGTGGAAGATCAATAATATCCTAAATAGTCTCCAATAAATCAGATCAGAAGAAGTCAACTGAAATAAGTGCTCATATTAAGATGTAAATTTATTTATCTCTTACACTTTCAACAAGCGAATTTGTAACGGTCTGTTAATTTAACAATTGAATTTAAATTACAGTGGCAAAGCGATAAAATACCTGCAAATACACGCGTTATAATGTACGTCGTCTTGCATCGGCTAGTCATATGCAAAAATCATTTAGTTATATTTAAATTTCTTTTATGGCAACACATGTACCGATACGAATGTATGAATAGATATTATTTTTTTTATTGAACGATAAAAATTCTATGCGATTTTTGTGGTGCGCTTTGTGATTTTTGCAAACACCAGGGCGCGATCCTTAGCCCTCGTGTCAAAAAATCACATTTAACGTTTCAATTATAAATATCGACCCTGCCAATAAAAATTGTTACCATATTATAGTCAATTTTTATTTAAATTACAATATACGTATGAATGACTTACATTATGCCCAAATTTTGTATCGATTTCCAATTTGCATGTTTTTTTTGTTCGATTATTGGATCATATTTTGTGTGATCGACGTATGTTAATTTTTCTTTAAGATTTTTCATTGTCCCTTCAACCGTTAGCGATCACAGCTCTAAGACAGGATCGATACTTGTATGTTATTCTTTAATTTAGTATCAGTTGCTTTCTCTATTGATGTGAAAATGCAACTCCTTTGTGATAATACTTGACCTTTTAACGGTCTTCTCTATATGATATAATATTTTTTATTATTCATTTAAAGTGTGAGAAAAATACAATGAGAACCGCTGTGATATTACAATTATACAATCAAAGATATGGAATATTAATACATAACTAAGATTTGACTCTTCGCTACTAAAAACGTATTTGGGCGCTCCAGCCAAATAGTTAAAATTATTTTAATCGCGTTACGTAAAAACTCTGATATAATTCTTATAACTTTTGTTGGTAGATCTAATCTTCATAGAAAGATTTTACAGTGACTATTTAAAGAAAAAGAAAAAAATGTACTTAAAAAAAATTAAAAAGATTATTTGACGATAGACATATTATTTGTTTAAAAAAAAGATGCATCACTGAGCTCTTGGAAACATAAGTAAATAAGTGTGTATATAATTAAAATAAAGTAAAACAATTTTTTTTAATATTTTAATTAAAAATTAAAATATAAGTTGTACCAATTAAACGTAATGCATATTAAGTTATAATTGAATGCGTAACCTTGCCATATTGTCGTACCCATTGTCGGTTATAAAGCCGCCAATAAAAATAATAAAATTTACATACATTTGTGAATTACTATAAAAAAATCAATTGTAAAAAACTTTTATGTTAATATGTCCAATCGATTTGGGAATTTGTAACGCTTTGTACCCATTATGTAATACAAATCCGTTATATTGGCATTTAAATGCAAATAAATATAATTTTGATTTAAACTAAATCGATATTTCCAATGGCTCCCTATAACATGAATGGGAGTGAGTTAGTGACGCGAAATTAATCGATTTTCTTCGATTGTATCCATTTTTTTATTATTAATATTAATATTGTATAAGGATACGTGAAATGTATGTAAGTAAAGTGGGTACTTTGCATATTTATGTATATGTATACATAACTATATTATTACTGATTTATGGATATTTAAATATTTAACCCTTTTGAATAAAAATTGAAGATAGGCACGATATAAAGTATTAAAAATTCGATAAGGAACTTGAAAACACTCTAATTTTTAGTTATGATCTTTTAAGTAATAGGTAAATATAGTAACTTCTCTACGTCTATTTCACTAAGTGTGAAAAATATTTTCTATTTAGTCTAACTTTAAACAAAAATTAACAAATATATAAAAATTTAACAATTAACAAATATTTTTTTATAATTTATCATTTTGTTGAATATTTACAGGAAATAAAAGGTTGGAAGGTACTTATGTGTAATTATCTAGCTTTTGTTGAAAACATATGGTTAGTTTTTGAACCCATACTTTGGAATACAGCTATATGCTATTTTTTTTTAAATTGTAATCATTTACATAGGTATATCTATCTAATAGCAAGATATATAAGCAAATAAATTATTCGATTTATTTTTATTTTTATAAGAGAAAAAAGAGAGATAGAGAGAGATATATGTTCTTTCTGTTTCATAAGATATCGAAGAAACAGGAAATTGAAACAAAATAATAATAATAATATACTATTATTTAGCACATTGTTTACTTTTCTCACCCTAGTGATGTGCCCATCGCTTGTCGATGAGTGCTGATGTCATCGAGAGTGTGTGCAATTGATGCATAATCTGTAATTTTATCGAGTGCTTTTTATCTGATTGTTGGTTTACTGTTCAATTGCTTGTTGTTTGAGGAAAGTGAACTCAGAGTTAGAAATATTAATAAAAATATATCTAAGGGTATTTTAACGTCTTTTCAAATGTTTTTTTGTCCATTTTTAATGATCCTTAATATCCAATTCTAATAACTATAATTTTAAATTTAGTGTTCAGTGTTAGAATATTTCAGTTCCTATACATACATGTTAAGTGTAGAACATTAGTAAAAGATTGTCAAAGACTAAGAATATATAAAAGTTATCGAATTTTTTACTAACATATTTGTAAACGAAATTAAAGACGTTTTCTAATAATTTTAACTACTATAACGATAAAAAATTAAAATATTAAGTATGATCTACCTATGATCGTTTTCTAGTGATGATTTACAAATTGACGTTATAGGCTCAAAAGATAGTATTAAATTAAAACCACAAATAAAACACATTAATTAAACAACCAAAAATATTTTGACAAGCGTTCACATCACTTCCAACATCCACACGAGTGGTTCACTAATTCAATTAATAAATAACAAAGTCAGTACAACGAAGCTGGTTTTTGCGTCAAACAAATTTTATTCATATAGGTTTCACTGTGGCCCCCTCGAATTAAATACCTTTTGATTGTCGATAGAGCGTAAGATCCGTCCCTTAATCTCTGTTGATCATTTAACGTGTCCGATTGTGGGATTTCGCGAATTGTACGGTTTAAGTGATGAGATTTTAGTTATTTCTTTTCAGGTCACGCTGTATCCCGCACACAGCAGTGTAGGCAGAGGGAACCTAGTGTTAAGACACTCCGTTTTCCACTTTCTGCCAAATTCTCCGAATTGCGTGTAGAGTGGCATAACTGAACGCCGAGTGGGGATCAAACCCACAACCAGTCGGTTTTACAGTCACACTTCGTGCCGCTGCGCCACGACTGTCCTCAAATTTATTATTTATTCTTATTTCTTTTCTTTTTATTTAGTGTGAATGTCAGTTTGGTTAAGTTCTAAAAAAAAGGGTTCGAATCAGCCATATCAATGTATACCTGTTTTCCAGATTATTAATTACTATTTTTTTTCATTTTAAAGTTATTGTGGTGCAGAATGACTGTAAACGCGACGGTCATGGATTCGATTTTCACTAGGTCGAACGATTTGTTATTATTTCTTCACTCTGGTGACAAGACAAAGCGCGGCGTTGAGTTCCATCTTGAAACATTTGCAGTGCGTGAGGAACGCAATGACTGTAATATTTTTTTAAGTTCTCTCTAAAATCTAACATACGCTTATAATGATACCTAAATTAAAATAAACATTTACCGCTACCTCTTATAAATTAAACGTCAAACCAAAATCTCACTGCGAAGGTGGAAATAATGAAACCTTATTACTTTTTTTATTATATTCCTCCTGCAAAATTGAATTTTAATGCACTGTAATAAAATTTAAAATACAATGGACAATAATCGCCAATACTTATTTGTTTAGGTGCAATGATATCTTCGAATCGGTAGCTACGTAACGTATTCAAAGTGTTTAATCCGGCAGAACTAAGTGGGTGCTCAGTAAAACCAGAAAACTTAGATGAGATCTGCAGATTTAATTTAGCTTCTGTTTAACATTGGGCTAATATGGTGTGCCTTTTTGTATGGGAAATCTGTGTAATGCAGTTTTTTGTGTGAGGAATTGTTATGGTATAAATGTTACCTATTATATAAATAAAAAAATAAATCAGCTTCACGCTATATTCCGCACACAGCAGGTCAGGCAGAGGGAACTTAGTGTTAAGACACTCCGTTCCCCACTTTCTGCCGGATTCTGGAGGCATTGCGTGTAGAATGGCAGAACTCAACGCCGCGCTTTGCTTCGACACCTGAGAGAAGAAATGGAAATATAAATTTAAGTAAATATTTCATCTCGTCGCGTGGGGATCGAACCCACAACCAGTCGGCTTCACAGTCACACTTCGTGCCCCTGCGCCACGACTGGCCTCGTACATATAGGTAACGCACAAATTAGAGGTAGTCTACCGTTATCTCTTACTTACCTATAAGCATATATGCGAACGGGTGTTAAATAAACAGACAAAACATTTTCTTTAGAAAGACGCAAAAGAAAAGCATAGCACAATAAATTGAGCATCTGCTTTTAGGCTGAATTCAAGATTACCGTTAAGTTTTCACAAGGTTACCCATCTGCCATTTAATAATAAACTATTGAAGAGATTCCTCTTAACAAGCAAACACGCGAATAATTAAAAGATCTTTCTTATTCACGCAATTCGTTATTACAGTTAAATCCGTAGCACATGACGATTGTAGATTATAAGTACTTTATTAAAAAAAATCAATAGTATCACCGACTAGGATCACACTTTCTTCCGTTTAAGTGGACAATAAATACAAATATATAAACTTAAATCCCTATTTCAAAGGGCAAAGTAGAATAAACTTTACGTTTAAAGAATAGAGTGTGTATTCGACCGGAAGTCGTTAAATGGTCAGTCTATACCGGATGTGGAAAAAACTGGTTGTATTTAAGTCGCATTAGTGAGATAACAATCTGATTCGAAATGCAGATTTGCTTTTAGACAAGGCTGACTGCGGTTAGTCTTTGTACTTTGAAAATGTTTAAAAAAAAACACACATTTTTCGTTATTTGTAACGTTTAAACACGTTTGGTAAATGAATGTGGGTACTTGTAACTATTGAGAGGATTATCGATATTCGGTTGTAAATTCCCACAGATTTTCTAGTATTTTTGTTTTTTTTTATAGCAGGGTTAGCATAGGGAATCTGGGATCCTAGTGTTGAGACTCCCATCCCAGATTCCCATTAATACCTTTCAGTTCTACATCAGTAATTTTGTAGGCCGAATTATGTAGGCGTTGAATGTTAATTGATTCAAATTCATGTATTGTGAGGATATAGGTTTCTGTACTTATCTATTGGTAATTATCATCAGCGGGTTACCTCGCATGGTCGTCATGGATATAGTAACAATAAAAAGTTGCATATAACACACTTAAGGCACCCGAAGCAAGATTTTGCCTAGTGAAGAACCTAGTGTCTTGACACTAGGTTCTGAGGTTCCTTCTGCTTACCCTGCTATGTGCGGGATACAGTGTGAAGCTAAATAAAAAGTTACAAATCGAGTTGAGAGTAAAGCGTGTTGAAAAGATGTTCAAATAATGAATGAATATGTAATAAAAGAAAAAGAAATTTTCAATTTTACTAAGTATTTAGGAAGCAATTGTAGTTTATACAATAACTCTAAGCCCAAACGTGTGCTTCCTTTAATTCCGCCAAAATGAACAACAATTCTATTAACATCTTTCTCATAGATGTTCCGCTATTATATCTACAAGTTGAAATTATTTAAAAACACATGTAGAGGTACGGGTATATTATATATTAACAGTTTTTCTTATGTATTCTAATGCAATTTTGCATTAGCGTTGATTCTCATACCTAAATCATTTTTTTTTTTAAAAAAAAATAAATGGAAAATCATTTTTTTTTCGTTTCCGTAGGAATTTGGAGAAACCTTCTCTTAGTGCTCACTCAACACTTTCTAACATATATAACCTACAGTTTCTAAATCCAGTAGTTTCGCTTGTTGAATCCGTTTTTTTTAAAGAAATACCTAAAATGTTTTTTTCACAATGATTTATAAAACAACGATCATAAGTATAATTCGACACGTAATTAATTAAAATATGTATGGTGGTTTGATAAAAATATTAATAAAAAATAATATTAATTATTTTGGTAACATCGAAACGACTGTGCTATAAATTTATACATAAATATAGTTTCGATTTATTTTTACTTATTGACGATATACATTTTTATAATTTTTTAAGAATATTACTTACTAAAATTGTTTTCGTTGCAATGACCTATCAACTTCCTTTACAATGGTTATTATTTCTCATTGATCTGTCATCACTAGGTGTAGGCTAAGGCCTCAGCTGCACAGTAGTTTCTCACGGAACGAGGACGCGCGACCTGTCACGCTGATCTTAGGATTTTACGCGTATTGCGTAGGGTTGTCACCGTATAGAATTCGGCTATATATTTTACGATTTAGTATTAAAGAATGTTATATTATATATCTACATATGTAATCAACTTATATGTCAATTAAAATATTTAAAAAAAGTGTAGACAAAAATGATATAGATTTCTTTGCGAAATCACATAAAATGAAATGAAGCTAGAAACTTTATTTTAATAATTTACCATTATTTTTAAGTTTTATCAATTAATAAATATTTAGCAACAAATATATTACATTATTTATCGAAAATATAAAAAAAAATATCAACAATTATCAATCATTATTTCCATAAAATAAATAAAATTTATCATCAATTGCATATTTATAAAAGTATTAGGCAGCCCTACACCTTGAAACCGGAAGAACAGGGGTGTGAGTATGACCTCAACTTACCGTACCCTTAAAATTTCTATTTCTCTATCACATTGTCCACAAAACGAATATAGAGCAAAACGTATTGCAAAAAAATGCAATAAATATCATACAATTGTATTTAAAAGGGTTTTAAATTTAATATCAATTCGAGTTCGATTGGGGTCGCTTTGTTCGTTGAAAATGAAGTCTTTTCTATAAATGTCTTCAAATCTATCCGCACAATGGTTATTTGTCGTTAATTTCACGATTGTTATGGGACTTCGATGAGATTTATGAAAAAAATTGTCTTTAGTTATATCTGTGTTACTATTATGAGATCCAATGTCTTTAAAGTAATAAAAAAATATACAGAACACACGATTACCCGTTCTCTACTTTCATAAAGTATCTAGAGAAATTTTCAAAATGTTGCTGTAAAGGATTTTTTGTTATTTTTCAGAGTTAAAGTTTTTTTTAATTATTTTTATAATTTCTGGGGTGGGCAGAAAACTATTATGAACATTATGAACATGTAATATAGCGTATATCTAACCCTCCTCGTTCCTAAAAACAGCGCATTAAAACTAACGAATACTTCTACTTTATAATGTCAAATATAGAGACATTCTACTTAACTTAACTTAACTTAAGTTAAGTAGAGACATTCTACTAATATTATAAATGTGAATGTTTGTGAGGAAGGATGCTTGTTCCAGTTTTACTCAAAAACTAATGACCGAATTTAGATGATTTTTTACAATAGTATACCTTATATATCGGAATATCATATGGGCTACAATTTATGTAAAGTTTTTGTATAATTTGACTATAATACAACATTAAGTTTAAATGGGTGAAGCCGCATTTGGGATGCTGGTTTATTAAATATTTTCATTATTTAAACGTTAGAATAGAAATTTGATTCCAAAAATTATAATAATATAATATGAATTGATACAGTATTAAATACATATACAATATATTCTTTGAATAGAATTAAGTTAATTTTATCTTAAAGATTATAAAAAGACACTAAGTTTGGTCATAAATTAATATATTTATATCAATATATAAAGTATCCGCATACAAATTTTGATAATAATTATTTATATTTGTACGGCCATGAATTTGAAAGATATATCAAATTAAATATGCAAAATCCTATTTGATAGTAAATATGTTGAAATATTATAATAGGTATTGGTGTTCTAGAATTGGTATGTTTAGTACTTTTGGATCATTTTCGTTTAAGTTGGTAAATGGCGGAACTCAACGCCGTGCTTTATCTTGTTACCAGAGGGTAATAAAATAAAGCACGACGTTGAGTTGAGTACAAGGAAATGAACATAATTAATTTCCCAAGAGGCAATTAAAAAAAATTATAAAACAGAATAGTTTGTCTGGTTCAACGCGGTTCTCTTGAGAAATAATTAGTAATTACTAAGTACTTCGAATAAAAAAAAAATTAGTCTCGAATAGTCCGTTTATTGAGGAAGGCTATATTACATCACATTAACCGTTCAAAGGAACCCACTGTACCGGTCAGAGGTACCTTGGGAACATAGAATGTGTTAAATGACATATACATAGTTATTTTTGTGGACCATTGTGCCACGGGAGCGAAGTTGCAGGAAAAAGCTGGTGCTTCATAATAAATTATTTAAAGCGCTTCTGTTTCTAATAATACAACCGCATATAATTATTAAGGTATCAATATGTAAATCTCACTAGTTATTAGCTAATCAAAAGTTTTTAATTTAATACATTAATTCAAAACACTTCGCGTCGACTATCGAGAGGTGAACCGTAATAATAAATAATTTTACATAAATTTGGTTATAGACGAGTATATTTTAATAGGTATTTTTAATAGCCATCGTGGTGCAGCAGGGTGGTCGTAAACGCATTAGTTTTTGGATTCGATTCCAATTCGGGGTAATGAGTTATTTTGTTTGGCAAGGCTAATATTTTTTTAGCATCACACTTTTTGCCGCATAAGATATTCTATTCTCACTTGTTGACTAGAACTGAAGGAATTTTCTCTTACCAGGGCAATAGTTTTTTCTTTATGCTGATTCTCGAACATAGCAGGATAGGCAGAGGGTTAGTGTTGAGAGACTTCCGTTTCCGACTTAAAACTAATTAAAAATGTACTTAATCATAGCTAATAATCTCTACAATCACCTCCATAAAGACTATGTTAAACATTAAATACCTACTTTGTATCTTTTAATATACATATCTACTAAAAGTTGACTGTATTTGTGACTTAATAAATATTAAAATAGAATATTTTTTATTGCACACAAAATACATATATGTTTTTTACTTTTTCTTCGTATCTTTAATTAATGTTTTATTTGATAACAATTATTAAACCAATAGAAGTTCCAAAATCAAATCATTCAAACTAAACTTGAACTGGTGACTTCCTTCGTATTATTACAATCAGCTAAACAAATCACTGGGCCTTGCAATAACAAAAAAATACCGGAAGGCACTGTCATTGAATAAATTCGCAATAAACATTACATCTTTATTTATCTCATAGGTTCATTTTTTGTCTCTTTTATTTTCTGTTGATTAGATAGAGATATAAAATTGAGTGAAAGGGTGATTTTTATTACCCTTAATGGTACAAGATTCAAGCTAATATTAGGGTAAAGTGGGCGTAACATACGTCAACATTATAATAAATTGCATATAACATATTGTCGAAAGAATTATGACTGTTAGTAACATTTTAAGTATTTTTCAAATTGTTGTTTAAAAAAAATTGATGTATTTTTTTGTCCGTAACTTTGTTCCGCATAGGTATAGCAGAGTAGATACAGAGAGCTTAGTAAGTCACTCCGTTTCCCACAATAAAAAATTGAAATACCTGAAAGGGAATCCGACTAACTCGCCCACATGACTTCTTATAAAAGGACCACAAATTAACTGAAGGAAAAACCCCACTCATGTACATAACATCTTCGAACGACCCAATCCTCGTTGCTCGATATACGGAGGTAGCCCTGTAACAAAGAATACTCAAAACGCATACCATTCCAAACTCCAAAATCCCAAGAAACATCTGGAAGTATTGGGAGCCACCGTATGTACAATAGGAGAACATATAGTTTTGTCCTCGATAGTGTTCTACTCAGCCCGCGATATACGGGTGCTTCCATCCCAATAAAATCCCCCAACACTGGGGCATCCCACAGGAAATAACTTACGGGAAGTTTTTCTAGTCTTTCAAATATTAGGCATCCATCTGACATGGAAGAGGACACTTCTAGCCCTCATTAACCCAAGCTATTAGTCAATTTTACTAAGAGTCTGACGTGACTTCACAAACAACTCTTTTTTTTTAGCTTCACGCTGTATCCCGCAAACAGCAGGGTAGGCAGAGGGAACCTAGTGTTAAGACACTCCGTTCCCCACTTTCCATCGAATTCTCGAGGCATTGCATGTTGAGTGGTGGAACTTAACACCAGAGCGAAGAAATAAAAATATAAATGGAAATAAATATTTCATTCCCTCGAATGGGAATCGAACTCCAATTCAGTAGATTTTTCAGTTCTCTCAGGTAAGCTCTAATCACCCAACATCTAAAAATGGGGCCATGCGCGGGAAACGCAGTGATGACTGTGGCAGAATTACACTTCCCCTGAATCACTAATATTAAATTACTAACACTAATAAGCCATAAACATGTGTTAAGTGGTCGTTAAAGATGTAGTACGTGAGAAATAACGATATAAATTAAATTATTAGTAAGAATTTGTTTTTTTTTTTAAGATTCTTCCATATTTAGTAAAAAAAATATTATTGTCATTAATTTTAAATTGTACTATAACATGTTAAAACCAACCTGGCAAAAAATATCAAAGTAGGATAATAACGAATTTGAGGCTGCCGAGCCAAAGGGCACAGGAGTGCGGCTATAAACGCGACGGTTGTGGATTCGATTTTCACTTCATGTAATGAAATATTTAATATTTTCTATTATTCGCTCTGGTAGCGAGGCAAAGCGCGGTGTTCAGTTCTGCCACTACAACACAAAGAATTCGATTCGGTGAAAAGTGGGGAATGGAAGTGTTTTAATGGGAGCAGAGTATCTTTACATTAGATTTCCAGGTTACCTACCTTGCTTTACCTACCTTGCTCTGTATCTTGGACAGCGTAAAGCTATAAAAAAGTTTTCCTTGAAAGTATCTTGAGCTAAATTATAAAAATATTAAAGAAAAAATGGCTTAAAATTATATTTTAAATCTTAAAAAGTCACATAAAAAGGCACTATCAAAATTTAACAGCTGTGACAAATCGTTATATTGAAGATATCACAAATTTATAGATTCAATATAAAATTGTTATACAAAAATATGTTTCAAACATCTAATTGAGTTGTAAAATTTTTAATTTTTCTGTAAATATTAAAAGTACATATCGTGTGACATTTAAATAATGTATTTTTTACGTTTTTGCTAGTAAATTGTAGCGGTTTTACGAATTAATAGGTTATTCTGTTACGTATTTGTAACACATATAATAAATAACGAATATAACACCTAATTGGTGATATATTCTATTATTGTACGATAACCATATAAAATTTATTTTATTCAAAATAAATAGTATCGCAGTTTAAATGCTGGAATGCTTACAAGATGGTTACGGGTACGAGTTCCAATCCACTTCATAGTACATATTTTGATACTACTACATAAAGACCTACAAGCTTATTGCTTCCTTAATTAATGATTATCTATATCTATATGTCTCGTATTAAACATTGCAGTGATGTTTAAATATTTTTTTACTTTCTAGTTCCGGCAAGACTTTAGCTACTCAACATATAATATCTCAAACGGGTGTAAAGAGAGGGAGTGTCTTGACACTACCCTCTCTCCGTCTACCCTGTAAAGTAGGAAAAAAAACGTAAAAGCTAAAAAATAATAGCTAATTTAGCCAAATTTACACCTAGTTTACTATTCCTACCCGGCAAGAGAGTGTCATCAAAGAATATAATATAAATAAAAATTTTCACGTTAATATTTTGACAGGCAAGTTTAATGATAGGATATTATGCAAAATAAAATACTTATAATACTTTTATAGCTACAAAAGTACGCCACTAAGAAAGAAGGGGACACAAACCATGTCTAATTAAATTGCTTTATACAATGTGATAATAATAAATAAAAGTTTATTTATAGGACGCGTTTTAAATTTGCTTCACTTGTACTTAAGTTGTATGGGAACTGTGGTCAGTGGCATTAACGGTGATTTAGCAGGTAAGGGGCGACAAAAGTAGGGTTGTATTACTTAGCGTGATTTAAGATATTTAGTTTTATTATTTGTAAATTGTTTGGATATTTTTTTTTTTTAATAAGTTTGATGTTTTTTGGAATTTTATTCTGAAGTTAGTGCTTTACTATTTTTTTTTTATTTATATTTTATAACATAAAATTTATTATAATTAATAATAAAATTTAAAATTTTCTATTGTCAAAAACTAGACCAAAGAGACAAAGGCACGATTCCTATACTATCTATCAACAAGCAGTGTCTCGAAAATTAATCTATAAATGGGAAAAGAAGTGTATTACCACTAAGAACCCACTGTCTCCCTTTATACGAGAAGGTACATATATGTTTTATTCAGAACATTAAAAACTCGGCAACCCTACACGCTGTCCAGCTTATTGGCTAGATAAATCATAAGGCAAGTCTGTGTTGGCTTATTCTTTGAACCCCTCTTAACGTTTCTGTAGTATTAAACAATTGAAATTAAATCTTGAAGAAAAGTTGCAAATTAATATTATTTATACACAGTTTTTAACATATATTAAGCACCTCTTAAGGTATGAATTTTAAGAGTTTGTATATTCCTAGAGTTTTTAAAAATTTTCTATATATTCCATATTTCATCTGGAGGTAATGGGGATGAGCGTGTGCCACCTGGGCGGTTAGCTCAGCCGAGTGAGACTCTCGGTTACCCTGGGGAGGCCCAGCTTACGCGACCAGCGACCGAGGTGACGGCTCAACTCTACTTCACTTCAATCCACTCCCCTGCGCCACAATGACCTCAACTACTCAAACACGATGGTATACTGGTTCGAATTACAAAAATCTTGAGTCAGATAGACATTTAGCGAGGAAGCTCACTTTATATACCGTTAATCTTTACAATGTAACTTGCCTGCGTTCAGAGTAACCTCTAACAATTAGGATGTGTGATACGTTCCTATAACATGATATAGAACTCACACCTCAACGGTCAGCTCAGTCCCAATAGTAATGATTCACTAAGGTATAATAATATTGTATATTATTTTATAAAATGAATACGTCATAGTATTGACATATGCCATTGGAAGCCGATTAATTACGGCCCACTGATGCGTCGACAAGTTGTAACGTAAATAGACGATGGAATTAAAAATAATTTGATTTGATGTCTGTGAGACACGGCCATGATGGCACAGTGGTATAAGTTCATATAAGTTTTTGGTAAGATGCGCTAAGAAATGTAAAAAATATGACGTTTTCCCCGCAATTTAGACTGTTCTAAATTATTAACTAAGAATTTTAATGGTTTTATATTAATATATTGTTTAAAAAAAGGAACTATATTCTTTCCCGCAATATATGTAAAAAATTGTTCTTTAAACTTTTTTCTTTTTTTTTCTGTGGAATTTTTGAGACATTGCGTGTTGAATAGCGGAACTCAACGTGGCGTGCGTCGAAATATATTGTTTCTTTATAAAAATATCATATAACATAATATTAAACGACGGCAACGTACAGTATTTCGCTTAACAATTGCCTATATTATCTCTTTAAAGCTCGATCCTTGTATCATTTATTATAAAGTTGACCGATCCAAGTGGCCGCTTGTATTATATATAGAATAAACAAGAATATGTATATATAAAATTGTAAAGTCACTATGGACGTTCCCACGTACGGGAGCGAGGAATAAAAACCGCCTCCGAGCCCACTCCTAATAAAACTCTAAATAAAGGAGCGAACTTGCGACGCAGGTGATCGTAGATTGGACGAAATGTTAGAAGATGTTATATAAGACTTTAAAAATAATCGACTACCCGCTTTTTTCACGTATATCGGGATAGGTAGATTGATCTTAGAGTTGAGACACTCCGTTCTCTTCGTTCTTGAGTTTTAAATGGCGGAACTTAACCCCGCATTTCGTCTATGAGATTTATTTTTGAAGTAATATTTGAAAAAGTTAAAAAATTTAATATTCTATTATTAGCTCATAGAATTTTTTATAGCCACAAGTAACGTCATGTTTTATTTCGGATTAAACGAAAAACCAAAAAAAAGCACATGTATCAGCGTGTAAAAATAGAATAATTATATACTTATTAAAAATGTACATTAAAAATTTTATAATTTTACTGAATAACAATTTTGATACTGTCATTTAAAAATATAAAGAAATACTTTAAGCAACATAGAAGTTTAGAGATTCATCTAAAATTTACTCACCTACTGTATCAGTTAATACTCGATATATTCAAAAAATATCATTCTTTATATTATATAAAAAATAAAAAAAAGCTATAAACCCTCTAGATAGCACTCCATAATGACGTGGGTTGGCGCGGGCGGCCAGAACAAACAAAATTTACTGTCAGGCCAATATGGCCTAAGTTGTATTTTAAAATTGATCATTAACAGAACTGACTCACGCTTTGTTCTCTATAGCAGGGTAGGTACCGAAAACCTAGTGTCAATATATTCCGTGAGCCAATATTTTTATTTCTTTGGCCCAATTAAGGAAAGTACAGCGTTGGGATCCCGCCATGTGGAAGGATAAATAAACTATCCAGTTTCAAAAGTATTTTTCACTTTGAACTAGTAGTTCCTGAGATTAGCATATTCCACCAAGCAAACTCTCCAGTTTCAAATCATCAGTATAGATATACAGTATTCTTAGATAAAAAACTTAAAAAAAAATTGGGTTAGACCACTTTGCTGGCACCCATTGTACTAGCTAGCACTATATTTTTTACTGTTTCCATTTTAAACTTATACAGTATTACGTGGGTGCCCGTTGCAGGTAGGAGACGTGGTGTCTACTAAACCAGACAGTCCGGCACCACTCGGTATTCAAAATATGTGAATGATTTGTATTGTTATCTTAAGAGGGTTGGAGATTTTCGTAACGATTTGGCGTTAGTTTTTGTATACAGAAGGAATACTATGTGAAAAATACTGACCTAATAATAATATAAATGTAAAGTTTTGTAAGGTTGATTCCAATTTTGTGCAAAAACGTTTAAACAGATTTACGATGAAAGAATAATATAGTTTATACATGAGAACAACACATATATCTGCTATAATATATATATATTTTGTATAATTTGGCTATAACGAATAACTTTAAGCGAGCGAAGCCGCGTTAGGATCTTTAGTTTTAATATGATTTGAAGATATATTTATCAACAGAAAATAGAGAGCAAAGTGTCTTACACTAAGTTTTCCTTACTAGAGGAGCACAGTGCGTTGTTTAAAGCGTGACTTAAAAATATTTTTTGTCTATTATGTAGATTTACATTATTTATGATTACAAATTTATAATATATCACATCGAATATTTCCTTGATTTGCAGTACATAGTGACAAGACACTTCGTTTCTTTCAATATCATAGAGAATATAGATCTATCGCTTACAAGACAATAAACAGATGGATTATAGATGTAAAAAAACCCATTCATATTCTTTGTATGGATTTGTATAAATTTAGTATGTTTTAGCGTTTACCATAGCCGAAAATGTAACCCTTTTAATTATGCATATTTTTATTTATTTATTTAAAAAGTTTCTTAAAGTACAAATAATGATTGGAATCTTCTTTGTTCGTGTACCAGGAGACTCCTCTCTTCCAGTAGCATTTTAAAATATTAGTACGTGTGTACGGAATTATTATAGCATAAGAACAATAAAAATCGTAAGCTATAATATGGTTACATATTATTTACTAATCTTTTTTTTGTTTTGAATATTGTCTCTAGTTTTTATTTTCACGCACATATCAGGGAAGGCAGAGGGAACCTTGGAACCTAGTGTGACACTCCGTTTCCCCTAAGAACGTTCCGTTCCACTTTTTCGTTCCACCACCACCGAATCCTAAAGGCATTGCCTGTTGATCTGCGGGACGTGACACAGTGCTTCATCTCGTCACCAAAGAGAGAGAGAGATCAATTTTTGTTTTTTTATTCTTCTATTTTCTTTCCTGTGACGAGGAAATATTTAAAAAAAGTATTTAATTTATGGAGCTTAATATATTTTATTAAGGCAAAGGGGAAATATGCTTTAAAAGAGCTCGACAAATCGTAATCAAATTACATAAACAGATGGACACGGTGACTTCTTTGACCTCACATATGGTATTTATAGGCCACATGTAGTAGAAATGTTATGTTTGATTAAATAAGTTTTTACAATTTCACGGTGTACCCCATACATAGAAGGGTAGGGGAAGGGCAGGGGAAACCTGGGAACCTAGAAGGCACTTCGTTCCTATTAAGACATTTCTATTTTCCATTTTACAGTGTTCAGTGGTGGAATTTGACGCATAATTCGTTTTACCATAATTTAGTTCCCGCTTAACCTGGGAATCTAATGGTAAATACTCCTCTCCGTTTTTTACATTGCGGTAAATGAAGATAAATTTTCAATTAGTATTTATACATATGTATAAATTGGTAATATATAATATCATGTACTCAAGGTAAGTTCGACCGTAGGTAGAGTGGATTACATCGAAGCATGATTAGCATGATATAATATAGCCTTTAGCCTTCTAAAAATATAATATGGCCTTTTCTAAAAATATATCATATAGCCTTTAGCCTTCTAAAAATCTATTTCTTATTAGTTCCCGAGGTTAGCGCCTTCTACCAAACATACTCTTCAACTTTGAAATATTAGTATACCTACCTAGATATTAAAAACTAATGCCGCTTTTGTAAACAAATATTAGGACATAGCTAAATATCCACAAGGCAAATGGCAACTTTCTAATTAAAATGCACCAAAAAAATGACCGATATTCATACATCAAGAGTCACTTTGAAGATTCACTGGACACTAAAGACACCGGCACCGGAACAGTCAAGGGCCCTCACACATTGAGGGGGCCAGTTTGTTCCGAAAATACTTTATGCTTTTGCACAGAGATCAAAAGACGAATGTGAAAAGACCCTCCACTCCACTCGTGCAGTTTGGCTTTGAAACCATTGAACAAGCGTCATTGAACTGCTTGTAAATTCTAATTCTAGTTTTTATTTGTAATTTCATGGGTAAAATGGACTTAAACGTTCGTTTTTGTAGGCGAGTTTTATGTTGTATGTACTGTTTTATATGTTTTTTATATGTCAATAGTTTTTTTAGCTTCATGTAGTATTTCGTTCGTAGCATAGGCCGAGGGAACGTAGGAACCTAGTGTTAATACACTGCGTTCTCCTTAAGACGTTTCGGTTCCTCACTTACCGTCGAATTATGAGGCATTGCATGTTGAGTTGCGGAGCTCATCGCAGCGCTTTGCCTCGTTACCAGAGCGAGGAAATTAAAATATTACATATTTCATTCACCGAATAGGAATCGAACCCACAACTGTCTCGTTTTCATTCATTTTTTAAACGTTTAGTTTCAAGGTCAATTTACACTGCCACCTGCACATGTTTTTGATTATATTTACTTGTTTCTAATAATATCAGGCTAGTTAGGCTCTGTGCCACTGGGAAGATATATTTTTTTAAATATTCTCGGTCTTTTTGCTAATAGCAATCTCTAATAGACCAGAGTGTCTTACACTCGGTTAGAACAAAATAATTTAGTCTTAGCAGATACAAATTAAGAAATTACTAATAAAAAAATGCTTGTTTTACATATATTACATATGCATGATTTTTAATATATTTCATCAATCTGGTAAAACAGATTAGGAAAACGTGTATATTAATTAAAATGAGAACATTCATACAAGTATGATCATTTTGAATAATTTAATAATTTTAAGTAAGCCATCGTGGTCGTGTTACAATACCGTGACGGTTGTGGGCTAGATTTCCACTCGAGAAATTAATTACTATTTATTTATATTTTCAATTATTCGCTCTAGAGTAAAAAGGAAAAAAAGTAGGTAGTAAGTTCCCTCAGCCTACGCGAATGATTTTTATTAGACTTAGGCTTTAAAGAAGTATGATTCCCCCAAATCATATTAATCATACTAAAGCCACGAACTAAAACTGGATTAAAGATTAACAACACATCTACTTATACATTGTTAGAATCAATATTATCTTAACATTTACTTTTGTCCCATATTAAAACAAGTTCTTTTGAGTTCCTCAAAAACCTGCCAACAATTCCCGTACAAAAATATTCACCCACGTCACAATAGGTGTATACCATAGAATATTCTAATGTAAACCTGTTTTATTTGTTCTTTCATCTCTTTCACACAGACAGCTTTGGACAGAGATGGGTGATCAACTTTAATTTTGTCTTTTACCTTCTTTATGAAATCAGAAAAAGATAGAGTTAAAATATTGGGCCCGGGCGTTGGTTCGTCACGGTCGGACGCCTTCATCAAAGGGGGCGAGGTGGATAGCAGCGATAAACTGCGGTAGACTTAAATAATTTGGACGGTACGTTTGATGCTTAAACAATCTTGATATTAATTTCTATGAATTATGGCCGTTGGATCCAGATATTTGATAAAAATACGTTTCAGTTTATAAATATTGTTTAGAAATAGAATAAAAAAGGTGTATTGTATAAATTGGTGCTGTCTTGTGAACTGATGACTCAAATACAGGATATATCTATACATACTTTTAGTATTTATAAGTAAATAAATTAATTTCACGCTATTTTTCTGTGTAAATTGGTATGGTAGATATTGGGTGGACGACTTTTTCCAATTTCCATTCAATTTTAGAGATTGCTTGTTGAGTGGCAGAACTCGAACCAATTTAAAATAATTTATTTGTCCAAATGAAGATCGAATATCCTTTAAGTATTGAAATTTAAATTTTACCTAAATCAATACTTACAGGCATATTAAAACAGTTATTTTATAAACTGATACCACTATCTACCATAATTTACTCATCAGTCCTAACAATATCCAAGCCAAAGTAAAGAAAAAGTGTAAGCCGTCGCCATGATATGACGAATGCGTACACATTCTTCAGCGAGGATATGAATGAGTATCCAACATTAATACCAGACGTTATGGAACCGACCATTCACCCAAAGAAATGATAGAAAAAAGGCCGCGTATTATTTATCTATCCCGACGTGTGTCCAATATTAAAACACGAACAATGACACTGTATTGTTGAAAGAAAAAAATGCTTAAGAAAATTTATGTTCTACACCTTAGAAATAAAAATTACAATGAAAGCCAATGGGCTGGTTTGTCTTGGAATTTGACAATTTGTATAGCGATTTTTGGGTTAGCTTGCGTTTTCAAAAATGGTCGAATGTGATCTCGATTTTGATAGTGTTTTGTGTATTTTTGTATGTTTTTTTAGTTTCACACTGTATCCTAGAAGGAAACTAGTGTTAGCACACTCCGTTCAAAAAATATTGCGTGTTGGATTTATTTTATTACGAGAGCAAGAATATGAAAAACAAGCCTTCAAGTGAGAATCGAATCCACGACCGTTGTGTTTGTAGTCAGACGATATTCTGCTGTGCCACGACTGCCTCAATTAACGTTTTTTTTTAAATAATTGACTTTATTATTTTTCATATTAAGGCAAGTGGGCGAAACCGCTAGCTAGTATAAAATATTTTTCGTGTTTCTTTATTCAAAAGGAAGATTTGATTGATGTCATGTATAAATTACACATTTATATATTAAACATTATAGATAAAGGAGCTTTAAATAAAAAAAATATTAACGTACATTAAGTCCTTAGAGCTCCATACAGAGACATTGATTAATATTTAATTAACAAAACAAAGTCCATCTAAAATTAAAGTTTATAAAAAGTGAAGAGTAAAGAGATTTTGTGAGATCTGTGTAATTTGTACCTGTTCCTAGTATAATATTATTTTTTATTTTTTATTAGCTTCACGCTGTATCCCGCATACAGCAGGGTAGGCAGAGGGAACCTAGTGTTAAGACACTCCGTTCCCCACTTTCTGCCGAATTCTGGAGGCATTGCGTGTTGAGTGGCAGAACCCAACGCCGCGCTTAACCTCGACACCAGAGCGAAGAAATGGAAATATAAATTTAAGTAAATATTTCATCTCCTCGAGTGGGGATCGAACCCACAACCAGTCGGTTTTGCAGTCACACCTCGTGCCGCTGCGCCACGACCGGCCTCT